>OY751564.1:801107-1093607 GCA_963572285.1 Caenorhabditis drosophilae | reverse complement strand
AGATCATGTACAGACATCAACTGGATCCTTACCGCCATCCGGGAAAGCAAACAGAAGTTTTACACTTTCTCTGTCAACTGGCGAACTCGAACTTTTTACCTCTCTCGCGACACTCAAACGATTTAACCACTCGACTACGAATAAAGCCATCACTAGTGGCTGTCATTTGTATAGGAATAATTGAGGGGCCATTTTTTTTTCAACGCGAAAACTTTTGACAAGATTTTTGAATTAATTCATCTCTCATTGAAAATTAAAGAAGACCTTCTACAAGTCACATTTTCTCTTCTTTCACATTTATAAGTCGCCTTTTTCTTCTTTTCTTCTCGCTTTTTTCTTCTCCACTTTGACTCCACCCAACAGACAATTTTACGGCGAAGCGCTTTGAAAAAGAGAAAAACGAGAAGCGAGCAGTTATTTTGAGCATCGTTGTCGTCGTCTCCTCCTCCTCCTCCACCTTCTTTTATTTTTCTTCTTCTTCCTTCGTTTTTTTTTATTTTTATTTTTTTATTTTTTTTTTGGCGCCCACACAATAAATAAAAGTATTTTTTTCTTTTCAAATTTCGACGAGAAAAAAAAAAGAATGAAATTCTCTATTGTTCTAATGCTTATTCATCTGGAAATTGCTCAAATTGCATCGAGTAAGTCTTAAATAAATAATAATAATTTTTGTTCTTTTTTTCTTTTTCTAAGAAAACGGAATTTTCAGCCAAATGTTATAGCTGCTCTTCACCACAAATGCATTTGAAATGGGTAAAAAATTGTGGTTTTTTCTCCCTTCCTCCTCGCTCGTTTCGTCGTCGATAATCCCATAAAATGGAGGGCGCATTTTGAGATATTTTTGAATAAAAATGGAAAAAGCTGACTTTTTTTCTTGTCCAATCAAGCATCTTTCGGAGTGAGGAGGGGAGGAGGAAGATTTCGACGCTTTCAAACAAAGCTCGCTTCTTTTTTTGGTTTGCAGCCAAAAGATGAGAAAACCAATCGACTTTTATATTTACAAGAATTTCCATGGTTTGCGAATGAAACATGTGAAACGGTTTTGATCCTGAGTTTTTTATTCGGAAAATAAGATGAAGAAGACAATTTTCAGATACGAAGTTCGATGCCTGTTGTTGACTGTGAGGATAGCGTCTGCATCAAAGCTGTTATCAAACAACCACCGGCTGAACGATCAGTTTGTGGTAGGATCATTTTTTGAAATCTCCGGGGAATCTCGACGGAAAAATACTGAAAATTTCAATTTAAAAAATAATAATTTTCAATTTGTTGCAACTATGCTCTATTGACACATTAACAAAAAACAATTGGAGCTCAGTGCATGGATCGGAAATCCCTGGAGATGTATTTAACTCGTTTTAAAATCTCTAAAATTCTCGAAATTTCAACAAAATTAGCTAGTTTAAAAGGTGTTTTTTATTAGGTTGAAAACACGCTCTATTGACAATATACAGTAGTTTTATTTCATTTCTTCAAATTTTATTTAACAGAAACTGGCGGAGCAATCGTCCGCGACTGTTGGAGTCGCGTGTTTTCAAACGCAATGAAAAATCCACGAGCTCGTCGCGATATGGTCAGAAGCTCATTATCGATTTTCTAATTTGTTAGCTCAGTTTCAGGTGAGACTTGCTGAGGATCCAATTACCGAAGAAACCATCGGCATCATTTATACATGCGAAGGATTTTTGTGTAATTCATCACCAATTATTCCGAATTTCTTCCTATTTTCACTCATTTTTCATCCCTTAAATTTCTGACTGATTCAGAATTTTTTTTTCCTAGAAGCTCTCCATAATGTGCCAAAAAATGTCGAAAAAAACCGGGTTTTTTCTATGAATTTCCAAATAAATCAATACACTGAAAATTTATTGCAACGTCATCAAAAATGTACAAAACGCTTTTTTTTTCTTTATTTTTTCTCACAACCAATCGACAAATTTCTTACAATTCGTCAAAAATTGTGTGCATCTCAACAAATTGAACGTGTCCTTCGGATTCGGGAACGGATTGCAGACTTTTCGCGCTTCCGGCAGAACATCCTCACATTTTCGAAGCGACGACTTCACATTCTCATTTGACTTTGTCATTGTTGCTGCGTGAAGCTCAGGCAGACAAAATTGCTCAAATGCAAAACAGAATTGAAGCGCTTCTGGAGCGACGAGCTGTTTTGTGCAATGTTTCGGATAATGTTTGTAGTATCTGAAGGAAACCAATCTTGCCTTGAGTTTAGCGCGACAATTTTCAGGAAAAACCTTTGACAATACGAAATGACTGGAATCACTCCATTTGTTGAGACACAGGCTGATGGATAGGTTTTACAAAAAGAAATCTGCAAAAAAATTTAAAAAAAAAAACAATTTTTTCGGCTGCTGAATTTCCGACTTCTCACCTCATTCTTCTCAATTTCTCCATTACAATTTTTCACAAAATGCTCTCTTTCAATGACACAATATTCACTGACAAAAACCAAAACTCCTTTCTCGTCTTCAATGCTCACTGTTGATGATCCATTATTCAGCATCTTCTCTTCATCACCGTCTGCCTTCATCAGAACGTGATCGGCAGCAATCTGAAAATTGAGTCAGCGCTGGTAAAAAAACCGTGAGAAGAGAGCCAAACCTCGCTGTCCGATTTCAACGGTTTTGGTAATCGTACCAAACTGCCAAGCGTTTCGGGCTCCTCTTTTCTTGTCAACGTTGAATTTTCGTCCTTCTCATCAAAAACTACCGAATCCTCTTTAGAAGTTGTTGACGCCACCACCGCCGCCGCCGCCGTCGTCATCGTTGGTTCAATCATTGCCGGAGCTCCCGACGGATTCGGCGGCAACACTAAACGAATTGCTGTCGTCGTCGTCGTCGTCGTCGTTGTCGTCGGCACAAAATCGGCGCAAAAACTCAAATCAGGTTTTTTGGCGCAGGCTCTCTGCAATTTTGTCTTTAAATCGACTGATTTTCATAATTTATTCAAACCTCAATCAGAATACTTCGGAAACTTTGCGCAGCTACTAATTTCATTCCAATGAGAAGCCACAGGAATCCAGTAAAATTCATATTTTCTTCTTTTTTTTTGAATTTTTATTTTATTAAAAATCAATAAATTATAATAAATAAATAGCCAATCGTTAATTGCAAAAAAGATGTACTCAACAATAAAAAGATACACATTTTTTCTCTATTTTAAATGATAACAACAAATCAATCCATCCCCCCCCCCCCTTAACACTTTTTTTTCTAAACACATCGGATGATATCAACAGAACTTGTTTTCATTTCTATCTTTCATTGCTTTTTAAAGACATGCATCTTTTCTCATCCCCGATTTTTAAAAAAAAAAACAAAAAAAAAAGTAAACACTTCATAATTTTCATCTGAGATTTTTGACAAAAAAAATGTTAGAAAAAGTTGGGAAGAAAAAAAACCACAAATGATATCGTATATGAATTAAATAATACAAAAAGGCCTGTTAGAATCAAACATTGAAAGTGATAAGTAAAACGGAACAAAAAAATCAAAATTTTACAGCAAATTAATACAAATTGAACGAGGAGAAACGTGAATAATTTTTTAGTGGTTTTTAACATTAAAATACACAACTACTTACAAAAAAAAAAACAGAAAAAATGAAATAATATTTGTGGTCTGACAAGGCTGTATTGCCTTTCACTATTTGTTCTTTTGGTATTTAACAATAATACAAATTCTTAAACATTTTTGTTATAATAAATTTACAAAAATAAATATTTGATTCTTAACCGCTGTTATGGCTCATCGGTGGAAAATCTTCAGGATCGTCCATGTTTGGTACTGTCATTGAATTATTTCTACTTCGATTACTATCTGTAAGTTTATATTCAACAAAAAAATTAATATTTACTCTTACTTGAAGGATCAGAACTACTTCCTGGACTAATCGGTCTTCTGCATGTTCCCTCACCGGCCGGCCCAATCTTATATTGCTTCAATAAATCCATTTCTCCAGTATTTGCATCCAATTGATAACAATACACAAATCCATCAGATGTTGCAACAACAACATGATTTTGATTTTTATGTCTGGAAAAATAAATATTTAATTATCGATCTATGATGAAAAGCTTTGTTTTCAGATTCTTACGTTATCATAGAAACTACATTCCGCTTTGTTACTCCTGGTAAACGAGTTTGAGCGAAACTTCTTTCATGCGTTATTAAATCTGACACCTAAAATTTTTTTTTTAATTAACAAAGATTTTTTAAACTGCGAATTAAATATTACCTGAGTTGGAATATATGCTGCAACTGTTCTATTGATTACATCAAACCATCCTCCACCACTATTTGACGTATCTGGACTAGATTCTCTAAAAGAACTTTAATATTTTAATTGATTTAGATTTTTAAAAAAAATTACGTTTTTTTTTCTGCTTCTTTTGGTTTTTCTAATTTAAACACGTGCACTGTTTCAGTATTTGATGATGACGCTAAAAACGCTGAATCTGGTGAGAAAGCTAACGAATAAATGGTAACAAATCTGCAAATAAATTTTTTTTAAACAAAATGTTGAAATAAAGTATCACCTTGATACACCCCGTCGAAATTCGAAAAGTCTTGATCCATGGGGTACTGAATATACTCGAATTACTGTGCCTTTTGTACTAGCAGTTGCAAGCATATTTCCTAAATAAGTTTGAAACAATTTTTATTATTTCATTAATTTTTTAAAAACCTTCTGGATTAAACTTCAACGCTGCTAATGAACCTTCATGTGCCACAAATGTATTAACTGATGTTAAATTTATAGCGTCGAAAATATGGACAGATCCGGTATCAACACTACCAGGATATGCTAGAATAGCTCCAGAATTTGGCGTCAAATCACATATTCCTAATTCATTTGTTGGTGTATCCATGATACTGTGTAACATTCTCATCTCTTTTAAATGGTAAATAAAGATGCAATCTTCAAGGCAGACTACAATTCTCTACAAATAATTTAAATTTAATTCAATTTTAAATATATGAATAAAACCTCTCTATTTAATTTCACATTTAAAATGGTTCGGTTAAATCTGTTATCACAAATGATATTTTTGCTAGTGAAATGATAAACATGCATTACTCTTGGATCATGTTGAGATACTAAGATCATTAAGGCTGATGAAAAAAGCCTTTCTACTATAATACAGGAATTAAGATATGGATCTGAAAATTAATTTTTTTAACATTGATTTTAAAAATGTTGTGAAAAACGAAGATTCTGAATTTCTTAATTCAAACAAATGTAAAAAAATATTACTAGAAGAATTCTCTCCTTCGTATTGAAGATGCGAACTTTCTAAAATGTCACTAGTTTTATAAAACATGTACCCATCCTTGTGACCCAAGCATATCATTCTGAAATTATTAAGAAAAATAATAAAAATCTATTAAAAATTACTTTGCATCTTGATTGAAATTTATGTACAACACCTTGTCAGGATTTTCTTCTTTTGCTAGGGACATCATCTGTAAAGGAAAAATTATTTAATAACATTTCTCATGTTTTTTTTCTTTTTGCTGTAATTTTCAAACACAATTTATTTCAAAAAAGCACAGAAAATGTGGTTTATAAAACACATTTCGAAAATAAATTTTATAATTGAAAATATCTGACAAAAAAACAAACAAGTGCGAACATGTGCCGAATGAAAATGAAAAAATGTGCGCACATGATGCAGTGGGGAAAAAAATAAAACATCAGCTGATGGGCGTGGCAATATTTTTGCAATACTTCGGCGGTGTTTAACGCATTTAACCGCACACCATAATAATTTTTTTTTGAAATTTTTTTTAAATTACCAAATACCACCAATTCCTCCAATTCAAATATTTCAAACCCGAATATTTCATTTTCTATAAAAAAATTTAATTTAATTTTTGAATAAAAATGAAATTAGCATTAATTAATATTTTTAGACAACCTTCTATGAACGTTTATCATTAAAGCATTTATTTATTAATTGAAAAATTTCAAAAATTAAATTAAAAATGTATATTATTGAACCGTTTTGATTTTCCCATCTTTTCCCGTTCCAAGCATCACCCATTCAGGTGGATAAAAATCACTTTGATTCATTTCATTTGCCACTTTATCACTTGTTTCATTTATATTTCGATAATAAACTTCATTTCCAGTTTTAGAATTATAACCCAACCACCAACCAAATGTTGATGATGGAGCTAAAAAATTTAAAATTAGTTTTAAAAAAATCTTGTTCAATATTTAGAAACCAACCTGTTATTAATACTGAATCACAATATTTTCTAGAAAACGCTAAATCAACTTCACGATCGCTTTTTTTTATAATAACCTAGAACAAATATTTTTGAAAGTTAATAAAAAATTGTTTTTTCCTTTTTATTACTTTGTATTCTGGAGAGTCATCAGGTGATTTTATAACTGTGTAATTACTTTCACTTAATTCTTCTAATTTCTCGGAAAAAGGAAAATATTTGTCTAAAAAAATGATTGTTAATCTGACAGTTTTTGAAAATTTCAAAACTTTCCTTTAAAAACCGAATATGCAAACTTCATATCATTTCCAATTATTACAACGCTTGATGTTTTATTCAATTTTTCATCTAAAATTCTTCATTTTTAATTTGCTTCTTTTTTTTTTCAAAATTTACATTTTTTAATTAAAAACTCAGTGGCAAGCCGGGTAAATGTTGGATTTGATGGCTCGTGCATTGATCCCACTTTGAAATCTCCACGACGAATATGAACACAAACTCTACAAAAATTGAAGAAAAAGAAGAAACATGAAAATTGAAATGAAAAAGTCAAACAAGAAGTTTTCTCGTAGTGCTGAAGGTATTTTTTCATCTGATTTTACAATAAATGACGGCTTTGTTATTAACATTTTTCGAACTTCTGATCGGATATTTTCAAAATATTTGAAGCTCTTCAAAATATTCGAATTTAAAGTATTTAAAATAGTTAAGATCTAACTTGAAAATATGCTCCATTTAAGTAAATGACATCCTGTTGATAATCTAGAAATTTAATTGGATCATCAAATCGACAGCATCCTTTTGAATTTGCATCAACTTTTGTACTCTCAGAAATTAATTCAAATTTGAATTCATCTAAGAGGTGCGGAAATGATGGCACTATGTTTTGGACAATTCCATTTAAAGCGCCGGTATTTTTAATATTTAAAATTGGTTGTCGATTCAGTAATTTTGCAGTTCCGAGAAATGAAAAAATTTCGAATAAAATGTTCCCTTAAATTAAAAAAAATTAAAATTAAAAACTTTAAAAAAATCATTTTACCAAGTCCTCCACCTGCGCCAATTGCAAACAATTTACTTTCAATTTTTTTATATGCTTTTGAACCGTCTTTTACTAAAATTCTCCGTGAAATTTGCTCACTGTCAAAATTGTTAATAATTTTTATATCGATTGATTTTGGTTCATCATAAAATGACCTTATTTTATAATTTTCATTAATTGAATCCCAAAATTCAAAAAATATTAAATAAAATCCTTAAAATAGTTTTTAAAAACTTATTTTTAGATTTTTTATTTTTTTTAAAGTTACCAATACAAATAATGAATACAAATAAGAATTGTTTTATAAAAGAACCACGAGCAATGAAGTTCCTCGAACTAATGAAGGGTTTCTAAAGAAAAAATAAACGATTTTATAATTGATTAAAGCTGACCTTAATAGATTCTGATTTATCCGAGGCAGTCATAAGTTTTAAAAGTATATTTTATAATTGTTAACAAAAAATACTTGAGCTTAACAATTAAAACGACTAATCAAACAAAAATATTAAACAAACTATCATAAATGATAAGGAATATTTGCTAAAATTTTATCAATGTTTAGGGGAGAAAAAAAGAAGAAAAGTAGAAACATGTTGAAATGTTCTAATATTTGTTGGGAAACAAATTTTTGTGACTATTTTTTAAAAATCGTTCAGTAGTTTGTTCTTTTAATATAATTGTTGAACACAAAAAATTTATAGAATAATTTTTTTACCCCAGTTTTTTTTTAAATGTTTTATTAAAAATAATTGAAAAAAATTAAATCTGAAAGACTTCGAGAGAATTGTTTTTCGTTCTGAGCATTTTCCAATCAGGTGGAAAGAAATCCGTTACTATCACTGCCTTCGTTAAACTTTCTCCGGTTTCTCTTATATCTCGATAATAAACATCACCAGGAGATTTTGAAAGATATCCCAACCACCAGCCAAAAGTTGATGAAGGGGCTGAAAAGAAAAATAATTTTCTGTAAATCTTTTTTCGGGAGTAAAAAAAATGCGAAACCTGTTATCAAAACAGAATCACAATATTTTGGGGAAAATGCTAAATCGGCTTCCCGACTTGATGTGGTTAAAATAACCTAAAAATGGAATTTTTCGTCCAAAAAAAAGGAAAAAAAAACCTTATAATTTGGGGAATTTTCAAGAAGATCAATACTGAAAGGCATCTCACTTTTCAATTCTTTTAAATCCTCCGATAAATAATGCACTTTATCTTAAAAAAATGATTTCAAAAAAACCGAAAAATAATGAAAAAAAAACCTTTAAAAACTGAAAAATTCCATTCCATGTCACTTCCAAACATAACAACCGAAATATTCCGAGTTGTTTCTTTTTTATCTGAAATTTTCTAAACGTTTCTTCACATTTTTCAAAACTCACATTTATCAACAAGAAAGTCAGTTGAAAATCTGGTGAATAATTCACCTGATGGTTTATGATACCGACTTTCCGAAAAATCGCCACGTCGTGTATGAACACAAATTCTATAAATGTTGAAATAAACTTGAAAACAATTTTTTAGTGAAAAAAACTCACATGAAATCATTTTCGGAAGTTTTTGGTATTTTTTCATCAGCTTTCAATGAAAATGAATTCAGAGGAGACAACAATTGTTTAACTTCATTTTCAATATTTCGAAAATATTTGAAACTCTGAAAAATGAAAAAAATTTTCAGAACAAAAACTCAATTTTATTTCACTTGAAAATATCTTCCTTGAATGAACAAATTTTCATGATCATTTTTTTTAAATCGTTCAGGATCATCGTATATACAGCATAACCAAGGACCTTTTTCTTTTGAAATATTTGTTTCATTAATGAAATCAAATTTAAATTGTTTTATTAATTCAGGATACACTGGAGATACATCTCTGAATATTTCTATTAATATTATTGGATCCTTTAAATCGATAAAAGGTGTCCGATTTAATTGCCTTGCAATTCCAAGAAGAGAAATTAACTCAAAAAGCACATTTCCTTAATTTCTTGATTTATTTAAACGGTCAAATAAATAATTTTTACCCAATCCCATCTGATTCTTTATAGCATATAAAGCACTTTGTAATGTTTTTGTCTTCACCTCCCTTGTTTTCACCTCCACATCTGAACATTCAGCTGATGATCTTATAAAATAAGTGAATATTATTGCTGAAAATAGGAAAAAACTTTACTTAAAAAAGGTTTTTAATTTTTACCTAAACTTAATAGAGTTAAAACACTCAGAAGAGTATATTTTAACTGAAAAATAAAATTCATTATTTTCAGAAAGCCGTCTTAAGAGACAATGAATATCAGCTTGGTTTGATTTTTAAAGAACGAATTGAACTGAATATAAAAATTAATAAGTTGTAGATAAAATCAAAAAGTAAAAGTAAAAATCAAGATTTAGAAGAACGTAAATTTAATTTCTAGATTAAGAAAAAAAGTAGAATTAATAAAAATCGAGTTTCAGGAAAAAAAACTCTTACTTCAAGTTTCTTGCAGATATCATCAAAAAGAATTGAAATAGAAAAACAACAACCTCAATTCTTGGGATTTTTAAAACTTCCCACGTTTTGGAAAATGAGGCCTTTTTAGGAAGATAATGGTGAAAAGTTTTTTTCAATTCATCATACAGTTTCAATTTTATCAAAAATAATTTATTCACTAAACATTATGTTTGAATAGTGTAGTTTATAGTCTGGCAGACCCATTGAGTGGTCTGCTTGAATAGTGTAGTTTATAGTCTGGCAGACCCATTGAGTGGTCTGCTTGAATAGTGTAGTTTATAGTCTGGCAGACCCATTGAGTGGTCTGCTTGAATAGTGTAGTTTATAGTCTGGCAGACCCATTGAGTGGTCTGCTTGAATAGTGTAGTTTATAGTCTGGCAGACCCATTGAGTGGTCTGCTTGAATAGTGTAGTTTATAGTCTGGCAGACCCATTGAGTGGTCTGCTTGAATAGTGTAGTTTATAGTCTGGCAGACCCATTGAGTGGTCTGCTTGAATAGTGTAGTTTATAGTCTGGCAGACCCATTGAGTGGTCTGCTTGAATAGTGTAGTTTATAGTCTGGCAGACCCATTGAGTGGTCTGCTTGAATAGTGTAGTTTATAGTCTGGCAGACCCCTTGAGTGGTCTGCTTGAATAGTGTAGTTTATGGTCTGGCAGACCCATTGAGTGGTCTGCTTGAATAGTGTAGTTTATAGTCTGGCAGACCCATTGAGTGGTCTGCTTGAATAGTGTAGTTTATAGTCTGGCAGACCCATTGAGTGGTCTGCTTGAATAGTGTAGTTTATGGTCTGGCAGACCCCTTGAGTGGTCTGCTTGAATAGTGTAGTTTATGGTCTGGCAGACCCATTGAGTGGTCTGCTTGAATAGTGTAGTTTATGGTCTGGCAGACCCATTGAGTGGTCTGCTTGAATAGTGTAGTTTATGGTCTGGCAGACCCATTGAGTGGTCTGCTTGAATAGTGTAGTTTATAGTCTGGCAGACCCATTGAGTGGTCTGCTTGAATAGTGTAGTTTATAGTATGGCAGACCCATTGAGTGGTCTGCTTGAATAGTGTAGTTTATGGTCTGGCAGACCCCTTGAGTGGTCTGCTTGAATAGTGTAGTTTATGGTCTGGCAGACCCATTGAGTGGTCTGCTTGAATAGTGTAGTTTATGGTCTGGCAGACCCATTGAGTGGTCTGCTTGAATAGTGTAGTTTATGGTCTGGCAGACCCATTGAGTGGTCTGCTTGAATAGTGTAGTTTATAGTCTGGCAGACCCATTGAGTGGTCTGCTTGAATAGTGTAGTTTATAGTATGGCAGACCCATTGAGTGGTCTGCTTGAATAGTGTAGTTTATAGTATGGCAGACCCATTGAGTGGTCTGCTTGAATAGTGTAGTTTATAGTCTGACAGACCCCTTGAGTGGTCTGCTTGAGTAGTGTAGTTTATTGCTTTGCAGACCCATTTTACGAGCGATCTCATTTGAGACACTTTCAGATGTCTAAAAAAAATTGTTAAAATCCATGTGGTTTTGAACCGCTGTTTTAGAAAAACTAATTATTTAAAAACAATTTATCTTTTTAATTTTTTTTTAAATTTTATTAAAAAATTAAAAATTTTATACAGTTATTTTCATTTTTCTTTATTTGTTCTTCTCACAAATTTGACTTGAATTTCGTTTGATGGTTTTGAAGCTGCCTGAAAGTTCCAACAAAATTCACCATAATTTTAAAGGGTTTATTACCTACAACGTTGGTTCAGTTTCATCATAATTTTTCATTGAAACAATTTTGAAATTTCGAATGAGTTGGGAAATTATGACTTTCTCATTGAGCTGTGAAAACTTTTGTCCAATACAGTTTCGGACACCTGCCGAAAATGGGATGTGGAGAACGTTCAGCGAAGGCAATAATAGTAACGGATTTTTATCCACCTGAGTGGAAAATGCTGAGAACGAAGAACAATTCTCTCGAAGTCATTCAGATTTAATTTTTTAAAATTAATTTTAATGAAAAATTTTAAAAACCCGGGTAAAAAAATTATTCTATAAATTTTTTTCCGAAAAAATCTCTGTCTATTATCTTCATTAAAAACCCCTCGTTTTTTTTTCGGAAAGTTTTTCTTTCTCTTTTCTTGTACATGCTCTTGCCGTGACTCTTTTTTTGAAGGTGCCTGAAATAAAAAAAAACAAAATTTAAAAGAAACAACATGGTCTGCTAGACTATAAACTACACCATTCAAGCAGACCACTAAAGAGGTCTGCTCGTAAAATAGGTCTGCTAGACTATAAACTACACCATTCAAGCAGACCACTAAATAGGTCTGCTCGTAAAATAGGTCTGCTAGACTATAAACTACACCATTCAAGCAGACCACTAAATAGGTCTGCTCGTTAAATGGGTCTGCTAGACTATAAACTACACCATTCAAGCAGACCACTAAATAGGTCTGCTCGTAAAATAGGTCTGCTAGACTATAAACTACACCATTCAAGCAGACCACTAAATAGGTCTGCTCGTAAAATAGGTCTGCTAGACTATAAACTACACCATTCAAGCAGACCACTAAATAGGTCTGCTCGTAAATTAGGTCTGCTAGACTATAAACTACACCATTCAAGCAGACCACTAAATAGGTCTGCTCGTAAATTAGGTCTGCTAGACTATAAACTACACCACTCAAGCAGACCACTAAATAGGTCTGCTCGTAAAATAGGTCTGCTAGACTATAAACTACACCATTCAAGCAGACCACTAAATAGGTCTGCTCGTAAAATAGGTCTGCTAGACTATAAACTACACCATTCAAGCAGACCACTAAATAGGTCTGCTCGTAAAATAGGTCTGCTAGACTATAAACTACACCATTCAAGCAGACCACTAAATAGGTCTGCTCGTAAAATAGGTCTGCTAGACTATAAACTACACCATTCAAGCAGACCACTAAATAGGTCTGCTCGTAAAATAGGTCTGCTAGACTATAAACTACACCATTCAAGCAGACCACTAAATAGGTCTGCTCGTAAAATAGGTCTGCTAGACTATAAACTACACCATTCAAGCAGACCACTAAATAGGTCTGCTCGTAAAATAGGTCTGCTAGACTATAAACTACACCACTCAAGCAGACCACTCAATGAATCTGCTCGTTGAATGGGTCTGCTAGACTATAAACTACACCATTCGAGCAGACCACTAAATAGGTCTGCTCGTAAAATAGGTCTGCCATACTATAAACTACACCACTCAAGCAGACCACTCAATAGGTCTGCTCTTAAAATAATTTACATCTTTATGCAACAGGAAGGAGATATTATGGAAGGATGAAAACGTTTGTTAAGTTGTTCGAGGAATCGCTCCTTCTCTTCTAAAGGAATCGGCACCATTCATAGAGAGCGAAGGAATCATGGCAAGAGCAAGTACAAGAAAAGAGAAAGAAAACTTTCCGCATGTTGAAAAACGAGGGGTTTTTTATGAAGATAATAGACAAAGACTGATTTATCCGAGGCAGTCATAAGTTTTAAAAATATATTTTATAATTGTTAACCAAAAATACTTGAGCTTAACAATTAAAACGACTAATCAAACAAAAATATTTAATTTAACAAACTATCATGAATGATAAGGAATATTTGCTAAAATTTTTTCAATTTTTAGGGGAGAAAAAAAGAAGAAAAGTAGAAACATGTTGAAATGTTCTAATATTTGTTGGGAAACAAATTTTTGTGACTATTTTTTAAAAATCGTTCAGTAGTTTGTTCTTTTAATATAATTGTTGAACACAAAAAATTTATAGAATAATTTTTTTACCCGAGTTTTTTTTTTAAATGTTTTATTAAAAATAATTGAAAAAAATTAAATCTGAAAGACTTCGAGAGAATTGTTCTTCGTTCTGAGCATTTTCCACTCAGGTGGAAAAAAATCCGTTACTGACATTGTCTTTGTTAAATTTTCTCTGGTTTCTCTTATATCTCGATAATAAACATCACCAGGAGATTTTGAAAGATATCCCAACCACCAGCCAAAAGTTGATTGAGGGGCTGAAAAGAAAAATAATTTTCTGTAAATCTTTTTTCGGGAGTAAAAAAAATGCGAAACCTGTTATCAAAACAGAATCACAATATTTTGGGGAAAATGCTAAATCGGCTTCCCGACTTGATGTGGTTAAAATAACCTAAAAATGAAATTTTTCGTCCAAAAAAAAGGAAAAAAAAACCTTATAATTTGGGGAATTTTCAAGAAGATCAATACTGAAAGGCATCTCACTTTTCAATTCTTTTAAATCCTCCGATAAATAATGTACTTTATCTTAAAAAAATGATTTCAAAAAAACCGAAAAATAATGAAAAAAAACCTTTAAAAACTGAAAAATTCCATTCCATGTCATTTCCAATCAAAACAACCGAAATATTTCGAGTTTTTTCTTTTTTATCTGAAATTTTCTAAACGTTTCTTCACATTTTTCAAAACTCACATTTATCAACAAGAAAGTCAGTTGAAAATCTGGTGAATAATTCACTTGATGGTTTATGATACCGACTTTCCGAAAAATCACCACGTCGTGTATGAACACAAATTCTATAAATGTTGAAATAAACTTGAAAACAATTTTTTAGTGAAAAAAACTCACATGAAATCATTTTCGGAAGTTTTTGGTATTTTTTCATCAGCTTTCAATGAAAATGAATTCAGAGGAGACAACAATTGTTTAACTTCATTTTCAATATTTCGAAAATATTTGAAACTCTGAAAAATGAAAAAAATTTTCAGAACAAAAACTCAATTTTATTTCACTTGAAAATATCTTCCTTGAATGAACAAATTTTCATGATCATTTTTTTTAAATCGTTCAGGATCATCGTATATGCAGCAACCATTTTTTGTAGCATTTTCTTTTGAAATTTTTGTTTCATTAATGAAACCAAATTTAAATTGTTTTATTAATTCAGGATATACTGGAGATACATCTCTAAATATTTCTATTAATATTATTGGATCCTTTAAATTGATAAAAGGTGTCCGATTTAATTGCCTTGCAATTCCAAGGAAAGAAATTAACTCAAAAAGCACATTTCCTTAATTTCTTGATTTATTTAAACGGTCAAATAAATAATTTTTACCCAATCCCATCTGATTCTTTATAGCATATAAAGCACTTTGTAATGTTTTTGTCTTCACCTCCCTTGTTTTCACCTCCCTTGTTTTCACCTCCACATCTGAACATCCAGCTGATGATCTTATAAAATAAGTGAATGTTATTGCTGAAAATAGGAAAAAGCTTTACTTAAAAAAGGTTTTTAATTTTTACCAAAAGTTAATAAAATTACAGAAATCAGAAGAGTAAATTTTAACTGAAAAATGAATTTCATTACAGAAGGTGAAGTCTTAAAAGACAATCAATATCAGCTTGGTTTGCTCTTCAAACAACAAATTGAACTGAATATAAGAAATAATCTGTTTTATTTTTTTTATCGTAAATTATTTTTGTATTCGAATCGAACTTTTGTTGCAAATAAAATCAGAAAATAGAAAAAAAATCAAGATTTAGACGAAAAAAACTTGAACTTTTAGTGTCTTGCAGATACCATCAAAAAGAATTGAAATAGAAAAGCAACAACCTCAATTTTTGGGTTTTTTAAAACTTCCCACGTTTTGGAAAATAACGATTTCTTAGGAAGATAATGGCGAAAGATTTGTTTCAATTCAGACAGTTTCAGTTATACCAAACTACACTAAAATTTGTGAGAAGAATTCAAATGAATTACGATGTATAGTTGACAAATAATAGCGAAAATTTTTTTCGAAATTTATTGAAACGAACTAATTTCAATTAAAAAAACCTTTCGCCATTTATCCAAAACGTGGGAAGTTATAAAAATCCCAAAAGTTGAGGTTGTTGTTCTTATATTCCAATTTTTTTTTTTTTTTGGTATCTGCACTTGAAGTAAAAGTTTTTTTTCTGTTGTGTAGTCTGCTTGAGTGGTGTAGTTTATAGTCTGGCAGACCCATTGAGTGGTCTGCTTGAGTGGTGTAGTTTATAGTCTGGCAGACCCATTGAGTGGTCTGCTTGAGTAGTGTAGTTTATAGTCTGGCAGACCCATTGAATGGTCTGCTTGAGAAGTGTAGTTTATAGTCTGACAGACCCATTGAGTGGTCTGCTTGAGTAGTGTAGTTTATAGTCTGACAGACCCATTGAGTGGTCTGCTTGAGAAGTGTAGTTTATAGTCTGACAGACCCATTGAGTGGTCTGCTTGAGTAGTGTAGTTTATAGTCTGACAGACCCATTGAGTGGTCTGCTTGAGTAGTGTAGTTTATAGTCTGACAGACCCATTGAGTGGTCTGCTTGAGTAGTGTAGTTTATAGTCTGACAGACCCCTTGAGTGGTCTGCTTGAGTAGTGTAGTTTATTCTTTTGCAGACCCATTTTACGAGCGATCTCATTTGATACACTTTCAGATGTCTGAAAAGATCGTTAAAATCCATGGGGTTTTAAACCGCTGTTTTAGAACAACATGTTATTTAAAAAAAATGTTTCTTTTTAACTTTTTTTTTTAATTTTATTAAAAAATTAAGAATTTTATACAGTTATTTTCATTTTTCTTTATTTGTTCTTCTCACAAATTTGACTTGAATTTCGTTTGATGGTTTTGAAGCTGCCTGAAAGTTCCAACAAAATTCACCATAATTTTAAAAGGTTTTTTACCTCCAACGTTGGTTGAGTTTCATCATAATTTTTCATTGGAACAATTTTGAAATTTCGAATGAGTTGGGAAATTATGACTTTCTCATTGAGCTGTGAAAACTTTTGTCCAATACAGTTTCGGACACCTGCCGAAAATGGGATGTAATCAAAAGCGTGTCGTTTCGCAATTTCTTCTTGTAAAAATCGATCAGGATTAAAGACATCAGGATTGTCGTAAACCTGAAAATATTTTGAAGTTTGAGTATAATTTAACTGAATTTGTAAAAATTATGTATTCACGGTTGGATTATTATGAATAGCTGGGGGAAATATAGCCACAATTGTTTCCGAAGGGATTGTATAACCATCTGAAATAAGCTAAAAACAGTTTGGCTTCATTTTTTTTTGGTTTACCTATTATAAGTTCATTTCTTAACTTCCTGTCAATGAGTGGTATCGGAGGAAACAATCGTTTTGTTTCTTTCATGACTCTATCAGTATATGAAAGTTTTTTAATTCCATCTAAATCAATAATTCCATCCGGATCCTCTCCGAAAACTTCAATAACTTCTTGATAAACTTTTTCTTGAACTTCAGGATGATGAGCCAAATTCCAGATTGTCCATGATGCCGAAATTGCTGTGGTCTCATGACCAGCCATCACGAAATTGTCGACCTCTTGTCGAATATCTTCATCATTTAACACATTTGATTCTTAATAGGTAGGTTTGAAGTTTTTCATAATAATTTTCTTTTAAATAAATAAATAAATATTAACCTTTCATTTCTAATAATAAATCTAAAAAATTCATCGTTCTTCTTGTTTTTTGCTTTTCGATGTTTCCTGAAGCGATCGCTTCTTTTCTTTCTTTTATAATCTTTAAATTGTTTAGTTATTTTCTAAAGTATTTTAACTTTTTTGTTCGTATTTAACTTACATTTTTTGAAAAATTTAATAAAATCTTAAGATATTTATCAAACTCTTTTTGATATCCTAAAAGTTTGAAAGTGATTTTATTCCACATCAACGGGTTGAATGAATTCATTGTCTGAAAATCGAATTTTTTCGTTCTTTTTTGAATTTTATTTTTTATTTTGAATTTTGATGTTCTACCGCTAAAAGCATCATCCCATTATTTGCTTTAACATATTCATGCGTTGGATTATGTTGAGCATCAACTTTTTTCCCCATTGCTGTTTGACAAATGACATCTAGTGCATATCGTCTCAATAATGAATATATATTAACTCCTTGATCTTTATCAACGGTTTCCGATAACAAATCCATGAGTACTTTAGTTTCCGCATTGAAAACTTCTAAATATCCTTCCAGTTTGGCAAAATGAAATGTTGGTGTCAACATTTTCCGATGAGATTTCCAACGATTTCCATAACCCCTTAATTCAAAAAACTCGTATTTTTTTAAAAATCTATGATTACTCCATTATAAGACCACCACCAAGCCATGGATCTAAGAACTGATAATCTTCACTTTTATTAATTTCAGTAGTTGATTCAAAAAGTTTCTGAATATTTTTTTAAAAATTATTTCTTTTTCTTTCTTTTTGTTTGTTTATTTACCACAAGAGAATTTCCATTTAAAGGAAAAACATACATTTTGCTCATTAATTGAAATCTCATCAAAGATTTACCATTTTTCTGATATTCAATTCCAGTTTGTTTGAAAATATCATAAAGTTCTGAAAAAATACTTTCAATTTTTAAACATCAATAATTCCGACCTTTTGGTGATTTTCCCTGGAATAAACTTATATTGCCAAAAATTGGATGAGCTCGAGGACCAGGAATCTGGAATTTAAAAAACAATTTTAAGTATTCAAATTAAAACTTACTTTTCCTCCATACTTTTTGAACTTCAAAAATAATCGAATCGTGTTATAAAATGAACAGATACAAATTGCAAAAGCTGCAATTCCCAATGTCACAATTAAAGTCATCAAGGTTTGATTTCGAATTTCTTAATTTAAAAAAAAAATGTTTTATTTTGAGTCTTTTTATACTTTTTTTTTCTTTTTTTCTTTTGACAAAATTTGTTTTTAGATCAAACGTGGCTACAAACTACGGTTTTATCAACAGAAAATGTTTTGAAGTATACGATTTATTGTAGGGAAAACAAATGAAATGTCAGGTTTTTATTTTGAAACTATTTTTTATCAAAATGGTTTTCGAAAACGCAAAAATTTTTATTCAAAATGTTGAACGCATTTTTAGCAAAAATAACGGGCATTTGTTATTTATTATGTATTATACATGTGCTGTTTTTTCCTAAACTTAAAAAGAAGAAGCCCATTGAGTGTTCTGCTTGAATAGTGTAGTTTATAGTCTAGCAGACCTATTGAGTGGTCTGCTTGAATAGTGTAGTTTATAGTCTAGCAGACCCATTGAGTGGTCTGCTTGAATAGTGTAGTTTATAGTCTAGCAGACCCATTGAGT
The DNA here is from genome assembly GCA_963572285.1 of Caenorhabditis drosophilae. Classification (NCBI taxonomy): domain Eukaryota; kingdom Metazoa; phylum Nematoda; class Chromadorea; order Rhabditida; family Rhabditidae; genus Caenorhabditis; species Caenorhabditis drosophilae. The sequence goes on along the minus strand of OY751564.1, from coordinate 1,074,710 downwards.
GGTCTGCTTGAATAGTGTATTTTATAGTCTAGCAGACCTATTGAGTGGTCTGCTTGAATAGTGTAGTTTATAGTCTAGCAGACCCATTGAGTGGTCTGCTTGAATAGTGTAGTTTATAGTCTAGCAGACCCATTGAGTGGTCTGCTTGAATAGTGTATTTTATAGTCTGACAGACCCATTGAGTGGTCTGCTCGTAAAATGTATCAACACACAATAATGAAAATCGAGTTTCAGAAAAAAAAACGTTTACTTTAAGTGTCTTGCAGATACCGTAAAAAAGAATTGAAATATAAAAACAACAACCTCAACTTTTGGGATTTTTGTAACTTCTTACCTTTTGGAAAATAAAGATTTTTTAGGAAAATAATGGCGAAAGGTTTTTTTTAATTGAAATTAGTTCTTTTCAATAAATTTCGAAAAAACATATTCGCAATTAATTGTCAACTATACATCGTGTTTTATTTGAATTCTTTCACAAATTTGAGTGTAGTTTGGTAAAACTGAAACTGTCTGAATTGAAAAAAATCTTTCGCCATTATCTTCCTAAGAAATCGTTATTTTCCAAAACGTGGGAAGTTTTAAAAAACAGAAAAATTGAGATTGTTGCTTTTCTATTTCAATTCTTTTTGATGATATCTGCAAGACACTTGAAGTTCAAGTTTTTTTCATCTAAATCTTGATTTTTTTCTATCTCCTGATTTTATTCGCAACTTTATATATATGTTTATCTACATTTAGTTCACAAGAAATTCGATTCGATTACAAAAATAATTTACGATAAAAAAAATAAAACGGATTATTTCTTATATTCAGTTCAATTTGTTATTTGAAGAGCAAACCAAGCCGATATTTATTGCCTTTTAAGATTTCACCTTCTGAAAATAATGAATTTCATTTTTCAGTTAAAATTTACTCTTCTGATTTCTGTAATTTTATTAACTTTTGGTAAAAATTAAAGACCTTTTTTAAGTAAAGTTTTTTCCTATTTTCAGCAATAATATTCACTTATTTTATAAGATCATCAGCTGGATGTTCAGATGTGGAGGTGAAAACAAGGGAGGTGAAGACAAAAACATTACAAAGTGCTTTATATGCTATCAAGATTCAGCGAGGGTTAGGTAAAAGATTATTTCTTTGAGTCTTTTAAATAAATCAAGAAATTAAGGAAATGTGCTTTTTGAGTTAATTTCTTTTCTTGGAATTGCAAGGCAATTAAATCGGACACCTTTTATCGATTTAAAAGATCCAATAATATTGACAGAAATATTCAGAGATGTTGCTCCAGTATATCCTGAATTAATAAAACAATTTAAATTTGATTTCATTAATGAAACAAATATTTCAAAAGAAGAAGCTACAAAAAATGGTTGCTGTAGATACGATGATCCTGAACGATTAAAAAAAAATAATCATGAAAAATTGTTAATTGAAGGAAGATATTTTCAAGTAAAATAAAATTGAGTTTTTGTTCTGAAAATCTTTTTCATTTTTCAGAGTTTCAAATATTTTCGAAATATTGAAAATGAAGTTAAACAATTGTTGTCTCCTCTGAATTCATTTTCATTGAAAGCTGATGAAAAAATACCAAAAACTTCCGAAAATGATTTCATGTGAGTTTTTTTCACTAAAAAATTGTTTTCAAGTTTATTTCAACATTTATAGAATTTGTGTTCATACACGACGGGGTGATTTCATATACGAAGGGTCTCATGAACCATCAAGTGAATTATTCACCAGATTTTCAACTGACTTTCTTGTTGATAAATGTGAGTTTTGTAAAATGTGAAAAAACGTTTAGAAAATTTCAGATAAAAAAGAAAAAACTCGAAATATTTCGGTTGTTTTGATTGGAAATGACATGGAATGGAATTTTTCAGTTTTTAAAGGTTTTTTTCATTATTTTTCGGTTTTTTTGAATTCTTTTTTTAAGATAAAGTGCATTATTTATCGGAGGATTTAAAAGAATTGAAAAGTGAGATGCCTTTCAGTACTAATCTTCTTGAAAATTCCCCAAATTATAAAGTGTTTTTTTCCTTTTGTTTGGACGAAAAAATTCCATTTTTAGGTTATTTTAACCACATCAAGTCGGGAAGCCGATTTAGCATTTTCCCCAAAATATTGTGATTCTGTTTTGATAACAGGTTTCGCATTTTTTTTTTCTCGAAAAAAGATTTACAGAAAATTATTTTTCTTTTCAGCCCCTTCATCAACTTTTGGCTGGTGGTTGGGATATCTTTCAAAATCTCCTGGTGATGTTTATTATCGAGATATAAGAGAAACTGGAGATCATACAGCAAGATTAATGACAATAACGGATTTTTATCCACCTGAGTGGAAAATGCTCAGAACGAAGAACAATTCTCTCGAAGTCTTTCAGATTTAATTGTTTTCTTTAATTGTTTAATCAGAATTAACAAATAAAAACAAACAAAAATATTTTTCAAATAATTAAAAAAGAGCAAAAAACTGAAAATAATAAATTTTGAACGTTAAAATCCGAAAGTTTCGATTTGTTTGAACTTAAAGAAAAAAAATAATCCAAATATTTTTCCTGTTGGATGATTACTCATTCAATTATTTTGGTTCTAATTGAAACCCCAACTGGTCTTTGAAGAGATGCTTCTGTCATTGATGCTGGATATGTTCTTTCATTTTTTTTAAGGTCTGCTAGACTACAGGGTGGTCCAAAATTACCCGCACAAAAGTTTAGCACCATATAGAAAAACACTGGCGATTTTTTGGCGCACCACATTTTTTTTTTAAATTTATGATATTGTTATTTATTGTTTTCCAAACTTTTATGTCTCAATTTTGTTTTTTTGCGATTCATCGAACTCCCATCATTGACCTGTACCGTCGTGGCAGTAACCCATCATCCATCATTAAACGACTCGGTATTGCTCGTAGAACTGTCTACGACACCATTTCTCGTTATGAAGAACTTGGCACAACTTTAGATCGCGCTGGCCGAGAAAAAAAAAACCACAGCTTTGACTCCGGAGAGGATCCACGCCGTCAGGGAGAGGATAAGGAGAAATGCGCATCGAAGCGTTCGAGCGATGTCAACCGAGATGAAAATGAGCAGATTTTCAATGGAAAGGATTGTGAAAAGTAAGCTGGGAATGACTCCATACCGTGTGCAAAAAGCTGCTATTCTATCGGAAGCCAACAAGGCAAAACGGCTCGTCAAAGCCAAACTCCTTCTTGTCCGCACGCGTCGAGACGAGCACCTGGTCACAGTGTTCTCCGACGAGAAGTTGTTCACCGTGGAGGCCGAGTTCAACTCTCAAAATCATCGAGTGCTTGCTCAGGATGTTCAACAAGCTGCTGAGAAACTCCGGACCATTCACTGAGTTTTTCATCCGGCCAGGTTGATGGTTTTAGGGGCGATTTGCTCATCTGGCAAGTCTCCACTTGTTTTCATCGATCAGGGAGTCAAAATCAAAAAAAACTCTACATTTCTGAAGTTTTGGAGAAGTCACTGCTCCCGTATATAAACTACACTACTCAAGCAAACCACTCAATAGATCTGCTCGTTAAATGGGTCTGCTAGACTATAAACTACACTACTCAAGCAGACCACTCAATGGATCTGCTCGTTAAATGGGTCTGCTAGACTATAAACTACACTACTCAAGCAGACCACTCAATGGATCTGCTCGTTAAATGGGTCTGCTAGACTATAAACTACACTACTCAAGCAGACCACTAAATAGGTCTGCTCGTTAAATGGGTCTGCTAGACTATAAACTACACTACTCAAGCAGACCACTCAATGGATCTGCTCGTTAAATGGGTCTGCTAGACTATAAACTACACTACTCAAGCAGACCACTCAATGGATCTGCTCGTTAAATGGGTCTGCTAGACTATAAACTACACTACTCAAGCAGACCACTCATTGGATCTGCTCGTTAAATGGGTCTGCTAGACTATAAACTACACTACTCAAGCAGACCACTCAATGGATCTGCTCGTTAAATGGGTCTGCTAGACTATAAACTACACTACTCAAGCAGACCACTCAATGGATCTGCTCGTTAAATGGGTCTATTAGACTATAAACTACACTACTCAAGCAGACCACTCAATAGGTCTGCTAGACTATAAACTACACTACTCACGTAGACCACTCTATAGGTCTGCTCGTTAAATGGGTCTGCTAGACTATAAACTACAATACTCAAGCAGACCACTCAATAGGTCTGCTAGACTATAAACTACACTACTCAAGTAGACCACTCTATAGGTCTGCTAGACTATAAACTACACTACTCACGTAGACCACTCAATAGGTCTGCTCGTTAAATGGGTCTGCTAGACTATAAACTACACTACTCAAGCAGACCACTCAATAGGTCTGCTCGTTAAATGGGTCTGCTAGACTATAAACTACACCATTCAAGCAGACCACTAAATAGGTCTGCTCGTTAAATGGGTCTGCTAGACTATAAACTACACTACTCAAGCAGACCACTCAATGGATCTGCTCGTTAAATGGGTCTATTAGACTATAAACTACACTACTCAAGCAGACCACTCAATAGGTCTGCTAGACTATAAACTACACTACTCACGTAGACCACTCTATAGGTCTGCTCGTTAAATGGGTCTGCTAGACTATAAACTACAATACTCAAGCAGACCACTCAATAGGTCTGCTCGTAAAATAGGTCTTCTAGACTATAAACTACACCATTCAAGCAGACCACTAAATAGGTCTGCTCGTAAAATAGGTCTGCTAGACTATAAACTACACCATTCAAGCAGACCACTAAATAGGTCTGCTCGTTGAATGGGTCTGCTAGACTATAAACTACACCATTCAAGCAGACCACTAAATAGGTCTGCTCGTTGAATGGGTCTGCTAGACTATAAACTACACCATTCAAGCAGACCACTAAATAGGTCTGCTCGTAAAATAGGTCTGCTAGACTATAAACTACACCACTCAAGCAGACCACTCAATAGGTCTGCTTTTAAAATAGTTTACATCTTTATGCAACAGGAAGGAGATATTATGGAAGGATGAAAACGTTTGTTAAGTTGTTCGAGGAATTGCTCCTTCTCTTCTAAAGGAATCGGCACCATTCATAGAGAGCGAAGGAATCATGGCAAGAGCAAGTACAAGAAAAGAGAAAGAAAACTTTCCGCATGTTGAAAAACGAGGGGTTTTTTATGAAGATAATAGACAAAGACTGATTTATCCGAGGCAGTCATAAGTTTTAAAAATATATTTTATAATTGTTAACCAAAAATACTTGAGCTTAACAATTAAAACGACTAATCAAACAAAAATATTTAATTTAACAAACTATCATGAATGATAAGGAATATTTGCTAAAATTTTTTCAATTTTTAGGGGAGAAAAAAAGAAGAAAAGTAGAAACATGTTGAAATGTTCTAATATTTGTTGGGAAACAAATTTTTGTGACTATTTTTTAAAAATCGTTCAGTAGTTTGTTCTTTTAATATAATTTTTGAGCACAAAACATTTATAGAATAATTTTTTTACCCCAGTTTTTTTTTAAATTTTTTATTAAAAATAATTGAAAAAAATTAAATCTGAAAGACTTCGAGAGAATTGTTTTTCGTTCTGAGCATTTTCCACTCAGGTGGAAAAAAATCCGTTACTGACATTGTCTTTGTTAAATTTTCTTTGGTTTCTCTTATATCTCGATAATAAACATCACCAGGAGATTTTGAAAGATATCCCAACCACCAGCCAAAAGTAGACTGAGGGGCTGAAAAGAAAAATAATTTTCTGTAAATCTTTTTTCGAGAGTAAAAAAATGCGAAACCTGTTATCAAAACAGAATTACAATATTTTGGGGAAAATGCTAAATCGGCTTCCCGACTTGATGTGGTTAAAATAACCTAAAAATGAAATTTTTCGTCCAAAAAAAAGGAAAAAAAAAACCTTATAATTTGGGGAATTTTCAAGAAGATCAATACTGAAAGGCATCTCACTTTTCAATTCTTTTAAATCCTCCGATAAATAATGCACTTTATCTTAAAAAAAATGATTTCAAAAAAATCGAAAAATAATGAAAAAAAACCTTTAAAAACTGAAAAATTCCATTCCATGTCATTTCCAATCAAAACAACGGAAATATTTCGAGTTTTTTCTTTTTTATCTGAAACTTTCTAAACGTTTTTTCACATTTTTAAAACTCACATTTATCAACAAGAAAGTCAGTTGAAAATCTGGTGAATAATTCACTTGATGGTTTATGATACCGACTTTCCGAAAAATCACCACGTCGTGTATGAACACAAATTCTATAAATGTTGAAATAAACTTGAAAACAATTTTTTAGTGAAAAAAACTCACATGAAATCATTTTCGGAAGTTTTTGGTATTTTTTCATCAGCTTTCAATGAAAATGAATTCAGAGGAGACAACAATTGTTTAACTTCATTTTCAATATTTCGAAAATATTTGAAACTCTGAAAAATGAAAAAGATTTTCAGAACAAAAACTTAATTTTATTTCACTTGAAAATATCTTCCTTGAATGAACAAATTTTCATGATCATTTTTTTTAAATCGTTCAGGATCATCGTATATGCAGCAACCATTTTTTGTAGCATTTTCTTTTGAAATTTTTGTTTCATTAATGAAACCAAATTTAAATTGTTTTATTAATTCAGGATATACTGGAGATACATCTCTAAATATTTCTATTAATATTATTGGATCCTTTAAATTGATAAAAGGTGTCCGATTTAATTGCCTTGCAATTCCAAGGAAAGAAATTAACTCAAAAAGCACATTTCCTTAATTTCTTGATTTATTTAAACGGTCAAATAAATAATTTTAACCCAATCCCATCTGATTCTTTATAGCATATAAAGCACTTTGTAATGTTTTTGTCTTCACCTCCCTTGTTTTCACCTCCCTTGTTTTCACCTCCACATCTGAACATTCAGCTGATGATCTTATAAAATAAGTGAATGTTATTGCTGAAAATAGGAAAAAGCTTTACATAGAAAATTTTTTAATTTTTACCAAAAGTTAATAAAATTACAGAAATCAGAAGAGTAAATTTTAACTGAAAAATGAATTTCATTACAGAAGGTGAAGTCTTAAAAGACAATAAATATCGGCTTGGTTTGCTCTTCAAACAACAAATTGAACTGAATATAAGAAATAATCCGTTTTATTTTTTTTTTATCGTAAATTATTTTTGTAATCGAATCGAATTTCTTGTGAACTAAATGTAGATAAACATATATATAAAGTTGCGAATAAAATCAGGAAATAGAAAAAAAATTGAGTTTCAGAAAAAAAACTTTTACTTCAAGTTTCTTGCAGATATCATCAAAAAGGATTGAAATAGAAAAGCAACAACCTCAATTTTTCTGTTTTTTAAAACTTCCCACGTTTTGGAAAATAAGGATGTTTTATGAAGATAATAGTGAAAAGTTTTTTTCAATTCATTATCTTCCTAAAAAATTCTTATTTTCCAAAACGTGGGAAGTTTTAAAAAACCCAAAAATTGATTTTGTTGTTTTTATATTCCAATTCTTTTTTTTTGGTATCTGCACTGGAAGTAGAAGTTCTTTGCTAGACTATAAACTACACTACTCAAGTAGACCACTCTATAGGTCTGCTCGTTAAATGGGTCTGCTAGACTATAAACTACAATACTCAAGCAGACCACTCAATAGGTCTGCTAGACTATAAACTACACTACTCAAGCAGACCACTCAATAGGTCTGCTTTTTGAATGGGTCTGCTAGACTATAAACTACACTACTCAAGCAGACCACTCAATAGGTCTGCTAGACTATAAACTACACTACTCAAGCAGACCACTCAATAGGTCTTCTTTTTGAATGGGTCTGCTAGACTATAAACTACAATACTCAAGCAGACCACTCAATAGGTCTGTTCGTTGAATGGGTCTGCTAGACTATAAACTACACTACTCAAGCAGACCACTCAATATGTCTGCTAGACTATAAACTACACTACTCACGTAGACCACTCTATAGGTCTGCTCGTTAAATGGGTCTGCTAGACTATAAACTACAATACTCAAGCAGACCACTCAATAGGTCTGCTAGACTATAAACTACACTACTCAAGTAGACCACTCTATAGGTCTGCTCGTTAAATGGGTCTGCTAGACTATAAACTACACTACTCAAGCAGACCACTCAATATGTCTGCTAGACTATAAACTACACTACTCAAGCAGACCACTCAATATGTCTGCTAGACTATAAACTATACTACTCAAGTAGACCACTCTATAGGTCTGCTCGTTGAATGGGTCTGCTAGACTATAAACTACAATACTCAAGCAGACCACTCAATAGGTCTGCTTTTTGAATGGGTCTGCTAGACTATAAACTACACTACTCAAGCAGACCACTCAATAGGTCTGCTAGACTATAAACTAAACTACTCAAGCAGACCACTCAATACGTCTGCTTTTTGAATGGGTCTGCTAGACTATAAACTACACTACTCAAGCAGACCACTCAATAGGTCTGCTTTTTGAATGGGTCTGCTAGACTATAAACTACACTACTCAAGCAGACCACTCAATAGGTCTGCTTTTTGAATGGGTCTGCTAGACTATAAACTACACTACTCAAGTAGACCACTCTATAGGTCTGCTCGTTAAATGGGTCTGCTAGACTATAAACTACAATACTCAAGCAGACCACTCAATAGGTCTGCTTTTTGAATGGGTCTGCTAGACTATAAACTACAATACTCAAGCAGACCACTCAATATGTCTGCTAGACTATAAACTACACTACTCAAGTAGACCACTCTATAGGTCTGCTCGTTAAATGGGTCTGCTAGACTATAAACTACAATACTCAAGCAGACCACTCAATATGTCTGCTAGACTATAAACTACACTACTCAAGCAGACCACTCAATATGTCTGCTAGACTATAAACTACACTACTCACGTAGACCACTCTATAGGTCTGCTCGTTAAATGGGTCTGCTAGACTATAAACTACAATACTCAAGCAGACCACTCAATAGGTCTGCTTTTTGAATGGGTCTGCTAGACTATAAACTACAATACTCAAGCAGACCACTCAATATGTCTGCTAGACTATAAACTACACTACTCAAGCAGACCACTCAATATGTCTGCTAGACTATAAACTACACTACTCACGTAGACCACTCTATAGGTCTGCTCGTTAAATGGGTCTGCTAGACTATAAACTACAATACTCAAGCAGACCACTCAATAGGTCTGCTAGACTATAAACTACACTACTCAAGTAGACCACTCTATAGGTCTGCTCGTTAAATGGGTCTGCTAGACTATAAACTACACTACTCAAGCAGACCACTCAATATGTCTGCTAGACTATAAACTACACTACTCAAGCAGACCACTCAATATGTCTGCTAGACTATAAACTACACTACTCAAGCAGACCACTCAATATGTCTGCTAGACTATAAACTACACTACTCAAGCAGACCACTCAATGGATCTGCTCGTTAAATGGGTCTGCTAGACTATAAACTACACTACTCAAGCAGACCTCTCAATAGGTCTGCTTTTTGAATGGGTCTGCTAGACTATAAACTACAATACTCAAGCAGACCACTCAATAGATCTGCTCGTAAAATGAGTCTACTACTTTAATACAACTTTAATTTGAATGACATAACGATAATCTTTGACAATGAACATGATGGGAAGAGGATCAATAGCTGGATATACAGCGATTGTGAAACAAATGAATGGGTAATCAGAAATCAATTCAACTTGCATCAACGGAAAAGAAAAAACTATTCCAGCTGGGAGATGCATCAGAATGAAAGGAATAAGAGTCTGAAAAAAATTCTTTGAAAAAATGAATTTGACTCATACATTCATACAATTAACAAGTTTAAAAAAAGTTATTTAAAAGTGACTAATTTAGGCAATGATTCATGAAAAAAACATTTTTTCAAAAATAATTTTTCAATTTTTTTGTTTCTCATTAATACTTTTCAAACAGAACTAAGAGACAATGATTATTGCCAAATTTACCTGAACAACTAATGCATTATAAAGTTGTTTTTGTAGTGATTTCATTTTGTTTGATTGAACCATTGATGTCGATAAAGTTGTATGAATTTTCAGATATGTTTTGATTCCGAAGTAAAACACACTTGTAACAGATGAAAACATAATAAAGCTCATAATAATAACTCCAAAAAATGATTTCTTATCGAAATACGAGTTTCCCAATGAATCTTTTGGATAAAAATACGGCGAAACATATGAAATATTCTCAATTTTTAAGTTAAAATTGTCAAGCATTGTTTGTCTCAAATAATCAGTTCGTTGTGGAGTTTCAGAATAACTCAGAAAGCACACAACACCCCAGACGATTCCATAAATTAATGGTAGAATAAAAAGAAGAATTTGCTTCTTACCCGTCAAAAATTTTTGATAGAATCGACTAGATTTTTTGAAATTGATTTAAAAAAATTGTTTTTAAACCTGCAAACAGCTCCATATCTATAAATAAAATGACCTCCGAATGCAGCCATTGAAAAACCAAAACATGAGCAATAAATGATAATTAATAGAACCGCAGTATTATGTGACACATACCATGATCTATTATGATCTAAAAATACAATAAAAGCTGATCCAAATGTATGAACCGACTGAAAAGCAATTCAATATTTTTATACTCATTTTTTCTTTCTTTTTTTTTTGGTTTATCAATCTTACAGGTCCGGCAAGAACATTCACAGCTCCATAAAAAATTTCAAAAAACGAAATGTATAACATCAAATATTTATAGAGTCCAAGCCTTGGTGGGGAATTATAAATTATGAGGAAAATCAAAAATGAGTTTAGAATTATTGATAGAAAACCGCATATGATTTGTGTTAAAAGTTCAAGATGAATCCATGTTGCTGAAGGCATTTTTTAAGAATTCGAGTTTATTAAAATGAATGAGAAAAACATAAACGAAGCTTAACTTTAAAGGAAAAAAAAATAAGGGAGGAGCAATAGTTAAAATAACAAAAACATTTAACCTTGGGGAAATCAACAACAAAAAAAAATTTAAAAAAAATTATGTTTTCCGTAATTATAAAACTAACCAAAAATGTTAATTAAGGACTACACACCACATTAACTACACTACCCATAGGACGATTTTTTTCTATATTTGATAAATTATTGTTAGTTCTATCAAGTTGATTTTCAGCATATTTTTTATTGTTTTTTTGAAAAAGTTGCAGTTAGTCTTTTATTCACCAAAATATCACAAAAAAAGAGAACTTTGCAAATAATTTTTATTGACCAAATACATAAATTTATTTAATGATTCATCATCGGTTTTTTACGAAATTAAAAACCAAATTTTGAGCGATTTTTTTGAATTCCAATTGCTGCTGCGATCAGAATTAATGCAGTTGAAGTGTGAAAAAAATTGGTTAAAATCTGAAAAAATTTTTCAGAAAAAGTTTTCCTCAAAATGATAAGAATTTTGTTGAAAATTTCTGACTTTGTCTTGCTGTTTTTTTTTCTCGACAACTTGCGAATAACGAATTCTTGTGAATGTCACCATTGAGTATAATGGAATCCATGAGTTTGGAAATATTTTGTTCAAGAATAAATCAATTTTTTTCCGAAGCTTGTATGATGTGTGATTAACAAGATCTTTGAGCTGTAATTCAATCAATTCGGAAACATTCATTCGGTTTTTGAAAAAAGAGACCTCTTCATAATTGTACATTGCAAGATCATTAATTGTCTGAGCATCTTTTACTCGATTTTCAGAATAGAACTTTATTGTGGTTGCTGAAGTTTAATGAATCTCAATTATGAAAAGGAAAAAAATAAAAATAAAAAATAAAACTTACCAATATCATTATTGAACTTTTCTAAAGTTTCACTAAACACAAGACAATCTTCAAATCCCTGTAAAAACGTTGGAAAATTTGAAAACAAAGAAATGAGAAGAAGCTAAATTTTACACAATTCATTCCTTGACCATAAAATGGAACCATGGCATGCGCGGCATCTCCCATAAGAACTAAATTATCAAAAAAATAATGTGGAGAACATTTAACCGAGACAAGTGGTTGAGGTTTAACACGTTTAAAAGTGTCAACAATATGATCTCTGAAAAAGAAAAAAAATGTTTTTTTTTTTTTGTAAAGACAAAGCAGTTCTAGTTTTATAAGAAAATAAATGTCCCTCATACTTTCCTAATAATTCATAGGCATCTGGAAAATTTTCTTGGAAAAACTCAAGTGCATCTTCTGGTGTTGATAAATGTTTTTCAAATTCGGCGAAAGGCGCAAAAATGGTGACTGAAAGAATTTAAGGAGTTTTTCGTTGTTTTTTTTAATCTCAAAATCAACCTGTAAAGGTTTTATCAATATTTGCAAGAGCAATCAAAGTGAAATTTCCTCTAGGCCAAAGATGAAATACATTTTTGTCAAGAGCAAACTAGAAAAACAAATAATAAATAAAAATAACAATTTGAAAAAAAACCTCGTTATTTTTTGGTAAAATATTTAATTCGACATATCCATGTTTTATATATTCTTGGGAATAATCAAATCTAAACCTCTTTTTTTTAATCGATTCCTTTTAGGTATTAATTTTTCTTGAACAAAAACCTGGGAGTTGTCATCAGACTTCGACGGACAGCCGAATATGCTCCGTCACATGCGATGATAAGGTCGGCTTTGATGCGAATTTCAGGAGGTAATTCAGGTTGGCTTTTACCTCCAAATAATGGAATTCGACTTATTCCAGCAGTTCTAAAGTTTTCAAGATTCAATTATTTTTTTTAATGCGGTTTTTTTAGGAAATTTTACTTCTGAACAATTAACTCCTTTTTTTCGTAATCAAAATGTTTGACTTTGTGCTCGAAAAAAAATCTGAAATTGATCAATTAATTGATTTTTAATTTTTTTTTCAACTAACTTTACGTTTTCACATTTTTCTGCTTGAGTTATCATAACCTCGTTTAAATGTCTTCGATTTATTGATACAATATGTTCTCCTGGTTGACCATATGGTTGTCTACTATAACTTTGTCCATTCTTATTATGAATTAATCTTGCGTACATTGGAACTCCTTGGTTCACAATATAATCACGAAGACCAACAGCTTCAAGAGCACTTTTTCCTCTTTGACTCAAAGCTAAATTGATACTTCTTCCTTGAACATGCTTCATTGTTCGAATGTCGCGTCGAAACTCGTATACACTCACGTCCCATCCTTTTTGGGCAAAGAAGCATGCGTTCAATGCTCCGACAAGACCGGCTCCAGCGATTACGACAGTGGGCATCTGAAGTTTTTAAAAATTTACAATTAGAACAAAAAAAAGTATTAGAAATATTAAGGCAATGCGATCTAGAAATATTAAAGTCCAGCAGACCCAAAAATATTAAATTATTTTCTTATTTCGAATTTCCTTTCTGCAGTGTAGAAGTTTCCCTGATAATTGTAATTTGTAGTCTGGCAGACCAAAAAAAAAAACATAATACATTTGTTGAACACAAAACATTTATAAAATAATTTTTCCACTCCGGTTTTTTTTTTTAAGTTAATTTTAAAAAATTAAAAGGGGTGGTCTGCTCGAGTAGTGTAGTTTATAGTCTGTTAGACCTAATTAACGAGCAGATCCATTGAGTGGTCTGCCTGATCATTGTAGTTTGTAGTGTAGCAGACCCGGAAGTTGGTCTGCCTGATAATTGTAGTTCGTAGTCTGGCAGAACCGAAAAATGGTCTGCCTGATAATTGTAGTTTGTAGTGTAGCAGACCCGGAAGTTGGTCTGCCTGATACTTGTAGTTTGTAGTGTAGCAGACCCGGAAGTTGGTCTGCCTGATACTTGTAGTTTGTAGTGTAGCAGACCCGAAAATTGGTCTGCCTGATACTTGTAGTTTGTAGTGTAGCAGACCCGGAAGTTGGTCTGCCTGATACTTGTAGTTTGTAGTGTAGCAGAACCGAAAAATGGTCTGCCTGATAATTGTAGTTTGTAGTGTAGCAGACCCGGAAGTTGGTCTGCCTGATACTTGTAGTTTGTAGTGTAGCAGACCCGGAAGTTGGTCTGCCTGATACTTGTAGTTTGTAGTGTAGCAGACCCGAAAATTGGTCTGCCTGATACTTGTAGTTTGTAGTGTAGCAGACCCGAAAATTGGTCTGCCTGATAATTGTAGTTTGTAGTGTAGCAGACCCAAATGCAACATAAACAATGTAAGCCAGTATTATTTGAAAATAGATTTAAAGTTGGAAACTGAAGAGTTACCTACCAACAAAAAATGTACACCGAAAACCGCACAAAAAGTCAAAGGAAAACATTTTTAAAAACATGAACCGATTTTTATCAGTGAAAAAGAATAAAACTGCTGAGTTTAAAAAAAGACTAAAACGAGTACAAAACAAGCCGACATAAAATAAAATTGGAAATGAAAAGGAAAAATAGAAGAGAAATTAAAAACATATTTTTTAGATTTTTTTTGTGGAAATTTGTTTCTATTTGAAACAAAAAAAACTTTGCCTTAACAAAACTTGCAATAAAAAATATCAAATGTTTGAAGTTCAAACAACACAGGAAAACTTGAACTACAAGTATCTTCACGATCAATCAGAACTTATTTGAAAGAAAGACGAAAAAACAAATTTGCAAAAAAAAAAGAAAACTTCGCACGTGTTTGAAAATAAGAAGGTTTTATCAAAATAATTGCAAGTACGATTTACAAAAAAAAGTATCATTGACAAATTAAATCAACTTGAACATTTGAAGAGGCGAAATATTGATGATTAGATCTTTTGTCAGAAAGATACATACATATCATGGAAAATGAAATAAAAATGATTTATTATCTTTTATTATCATTCACACAGGTTTTTAGAAAATTACATGTGGTGAGTTTATTTCTACTACACATTTTAGATTTTTTATTAAAACGGAACATAAAAAGGAAAAAAATAAGATAATCAAAAAACGATATAATTTTATTAATCAAAAAAAAAAAACAAAATTAAGTAAATAAAGTAAAGCAGTTGTTGTTGTTTTTTTTTTAATTTAATTGGGTATTAGAATTAAAAAAAAATACTACTTGAGGATCATAGTACATACAAAAATATTTCAATAGTCTTAAACTAATCTTTTTTTCATTAATTTTGTTAGCAATTTTGAATTAATTAGTGGTGTAAACCTGCGGAAGTTTTAATAGGTTTGAAATTTTTGGAAACAATCCGGTTTTATGAATTTTTTATTGCTTGTTTGATACAAAGAACTGGGCCGATGTCAAAATCATAATCTACCTTATTAGGTGAATTGAGAAAATTTGAGGAAACGAAACATTTGGTTTGTCTAACTTTCCAACTATGAAATCTAAGTTAGTCAACGTGTTCATGTATTCTATTCCAATGAGAAAAATGCTATGCCGTTTTTTTTTAAATTTACATTTAAAATTCGAAAAAAATTATTATTCCAATGTGTGAATCTAAAATTTCAAGTTGTATATTGAACAGGAAAAAAGCGAATAAACCTTGTTGCTTCATCGAAAAGATTTTTATTGATTCGAGTTCTACCAGTTTTCACATAATCATAATATAAAAATTGAGAAGATAAAAGCCTCGCCGTTGAATTTTAAAATTTCACCAAAATCGAATTTTGAGCTCATTTTTTAATTAAGTGAAAACTTCAAATTGTTTCCATTTTTTTTTAATTAAAAAAAAATTTACGATTGTCAATAGAGCACAATTGCAATGCAACATGTATTGTGATAACGATGTGGGGTGATAAGTGATATTTTAAAGGTGTTTTTCCAAAAATTTATAGAAATTATTTTGAATTAAAAAAAAAAAGTAATAAAATGTGAAAATTGTTCCATAATTATTACCCATAAAATCAATAAAAAAAATGTTTAACACAAAAACGTTTTTTTTTGATAAATTCCCTTTGACTTTTGTTCCATTTCTTTAAATTGTGGAAACATTTCGAAATATTCTGGACCAGGAATTTTCGCAGTTCGATTTTGATGAATCATTTGTTTTGTGCATAAAACAGTGCCAAAATCAAACTTTGCCATGACTTTGTTGGCTAAATTATTGGGTGTTCGAAGAGAAGTAATTGCGGAGTCTCGTTGAACATTTCAAAACGTACCAATCAAAAAGTTTGAGGTAGCAAGTGAAGGAAGAAATTCCACCCCGAGAATACAAATTCCGTGTCGTTGAAATTTAGATTTGCAATCCTTATTGTAACCATCACTACCCGAAAAGTGCCAAGGTGTATATCTGAACTCAAATTTAGGCTTAAGAAAAACAGAAAAATGCTCGTCTTTAAAAACCTTGTAAAACTGTCTCCCTTCGAAAATTTACAATTCGATTCCATTTGTCCTTCTAATCCTAAATTATTTTCATATAATGTATTAATGAGCATTTCATCGACACCATAAAGCTGAACATTTTTCATTAAAAAATTGAATTTTCCAGAATATTCTCAGCCTACTTTATTATCATCAAACTGGCTTAAAATTGTAGTCAAATTTAATTTTTCAAATATTGATTTTACAAATATTTTGGAAATCATCACTTCATTTAAACCTTTTCGAATTCTTAAAGGTTTATGAAGAATTTCAGACGAAACTCCACTTTCAAAAAAAAAAAACAATTTTTTTTTAAATTTATTTTTTAAATTAAAAAAAAACCATTTTTAAATAGTTTTAATCCTGCTGGACTCCAATCTTTATTCGTCTCATATCTAAAAAACAAATTCAATCGATTATTGATTGATTGGAAAAAAATCAGTGAACCTATAGGGAAAACCATATTCTAATCCCATTGTACTTGTATAATTCAGAATTTTACTGATTTCTGAAATTTGATATGGCGTTTTAATAATGAGATCAGAGCTCTGAAAAAAATGATCATAAAAAATTGATTAGATAAAATCATTTTTAAAAAAAAACTTGTAAAATAATAGCATGAAACCAATTCAAATCTAGAACTTTTTGAAGACAATCAAAATGTGCTCGATCTTGTCTATGACCAGAAGAATCAAAGTTATATTCCTGAAAAAATCAATAAAAATCAATAAAAAAGTAGAGAGAAACAACTTTTTGAAGAACAAAAACATTTGGAAGACAATTTGCAACTTTTCTCATGTTTTCTTTCATTTTTTTCGTTGATTTTTCATCTAAAACATAACAAAAAATATTATTTGGATGATAAATTGAAGAAAGAAGAGCTTCTTGAAGTTCATAAATCTGAAATTATTTTTTTAAATAAATTAAAATAAATTATTTTTTTTAACTTGAAATATATTTCGAATAAATGCAATTGGCCGTTCTAATTCACTAAAATTTGAATTTCCAAAAATTCGAAATTTGATTGATTGACAATCCATTGGAAGATCAAATAATCGATCGATTAATTTCAGTCTTCCTGAATTCACATATCGATCAATAAATACTGAATTTCCTTTTATAAATTCATCACAATTCAAATATTCTGATTCTTCTCTGAAATTTCAAAATTTTGTGTCTCGTAATAAAAAAAAAACTTAAAAATTACTCTGAAAAATAAAAAAAAGGAAATTTATTGATTGAATTTTCAGCCAAACTTGAATTTATCTCAACAATAAAATCGCTGTGATTTTCCGTTGCTCTTAAAACTTGAGAATCCTCATTTTGCTGAAAAATTTTCACGGAAACTTCAAAAAAAAAAAAAAAAAAAAGTTTCTCAACTGATTTTGAATAAAAATTTGCCAAAAAAATCAGAAAAATCAAAGTTGAAAAAGCAAAAAAAATAAATAAAATCGGAAATCGAAAACCAATTCTTGATGTTGATTCATAATTTCTCTGAAATTGCCAATTTTCAGCGATTTTTATCACTTAAAAACTGACCACCAAAAATTCTTTACTATTCTCATCATCTGATGTCATCAATCTTTCTGAAAACTCTGAATCCATTTCTGAAAATCGTCTCTTTCAGAATTTTTTCGCAAAAAAACATGGAAATTATACAAAAAAAAAAAAAGAAAAGAAATTTTTCCTAAAAAAAATTGTGTGGATTTTTTTCTCGACTCGCAATAAAAAAAACGGTCGTTTTTCTTCGCCGCGCCAATTTTTATTTCTGTTTTTTTCCTTGTCGTTTCTTTGTAAACAAAAAGCAACTGAAACATTGAGAGAAAAGAGATGCAGAGAAACAGAGAAGTGAACAAAAAAAAAATTGAAGACGTCAATTTATACGGGTTGCTACGGAAATTAGAATTTAACACAGAATAAATAAAGCCTTCAATATTCTTTATAATAAAAAAAAATTTAAAAAATCGAGAAATTAAAAAGGAAATTTAATCGATAAATATTTTGATTGTTTTTAATGAAAATGAAAATTTGTTTTTCTTTCAAGCTGAGCAAATGTGAAAATATGAAATTTGGTTTTATTTCTAATTCTCCAAAATTTTTGTTTTTTTTTCTTTGAAACCTGCACTTTATACACAAAAGGGATTATCCCCTTGCGATTATTACCAAAAAAAAAAAAATTCGTCATCACTTTTTCATTTTATTCAGTCTCTTAATTTTTCCCAACAATTTTTCCCAAAACTCCGCCCACTTTTCCACGCCGCATTCAAATAAGAAGAAAATACAAATTGGTTTGAAAATAAAGAAAGAAAGAAAATTATTATGAAAAATTTTCATAATTATTATCCAAAAAATACTACTAAAAATCCTTCCTAGCTTTTCCCAGTTTTTAAATTTTATTAAAGCTTAATATCGGAAAAATAACGGGGCGCGAAGAAATACGTTTCATCGTCAAACATCAACGACTTTTTCTCGCATTTTGATCTGACTGCTTTTGGCTGTTAAGCTGGAATATTTCAGGAAGAAATTCTGAATTCGAATTGTTCACTTCTCAAACCTAGTCAATGCTTTGCTAAAACCGATTTCCCCGAGAAACTGGGTTGATTTCAATCATTTCAGACAAAATTTTCCGCATTTAAAGTGCTCAGATTTTCAGCTAGAAAATTCTGAAGCTGTAAATGATTATAGAATTCGAATCAATAAAAATTATGGAGAAAATAGTTTGGATATGTCTTGTGGTTCAATTAAGTCAAGAATTTTTGATGGATCCCCTAACATTTCTAAAATTGAACCAATCAATTGCTTATGTTAAAAATATTTTTCAGGTTTTTCCATTTTTCAATTTTTTCCAATCAAAACTCATTGATTTCTCAGCTTTACGAACTTCAAGAACTTTTCCTGATTCTTGAAAAAAGTTTTTCTCTCTTATACATATTTGAGACAAAGCTGCAGCCGGAAAACCACCAAATGTCGAAGCCATCATAATGAAGCCAAAAATGCGCTGGGCAGAACATGCAATTCGACTTCCAGTGGACGAATCTGCAGAATTCTAACGGTTTGGGAACATCCAAGCGGTGTAAAGAGGAGAAAAGGAAGACCAAGAAAGAGATGGTCGGTTGATATCCAACATGAAGTCAAAGTGCATCAAAATAACATCAATGTTCAAGGTCTCGGGGGAGGCGGAAGAAGAAGGATCGGGATAATAACCAGCAAAATGACCTGGTCCCGAATGGCAAGATCTCGAAGTTCCTGGAAACATCTAATCCACAGCTACACGCTCGAATAATGGACTATCAAACTATCAAACTAACTTTAAAAAAAAACGTTGAAACTTTCTAAAAATGGTTTCTTTTTTAAATTTTTTTTTTCTGCGAATAAAATTTTGATAAAATATCATAATCTTTTCCCGCCAAAATATTTAAAATTTAAAAAAAACGTTGAATTTATTTACAAATCAATCGCCACAACAAAAAAGTGAGAAATAGTTTTTCTTTTTTTCTCTGCGTTTCATTTCTCTCATTTATTTGTTGACCTTCAAATGAGAGAAAATTGTCTGTTTTGTCGACTGTTTAAATAAAAATCTTTTTTTTCTTTTTTTAATTACAAATTAGAACATTTTTAGATAAAAAAAAATGGTAAAAAATTAATAAAATATTTGCTTAAAAATGTATTTCTTATCAATTATCACATTTTTATTATATTTATTTATTATCTTTATTGATTATTTCCTGTACTAATAAAACTCGATAAATTATTTGAAAAATGTTATCATATTGATTGATTTTTTTCTCACCAAATAAATCTAAAAAATATTCCCAAAGGCTAATTTCCCATTAACTTTTTTCTTCTTTTTCTATTTTTTCCTTCTTTTTTTGTTTTTGTTTTTAAAAGAGACGAAAAATGTATGCTGATTTTATTGCAGGATGGGCAGCAGGTAAAAATTGAATTAGATTTGAATAATTTCAGTGAAAAAATGTTCGAAATTTCAGGTGGTGCTGGATTGATTGTTGGGCATCCGTTGGATACGGTAAAAGCTCGCCTTCAAACAATGAATTGTTATAAAGGAATTTTGGATTGTGTTGGAAAAACAGTCAAGACCGAATCAGTTTATTCCTTCTTTGCCTTTTTGGTTTTTGTCTGAAATTAATCGCATTTTTTCCTCAGATTTATGGTCTTTACAAAGGAATGTTCATTCCATTTTTATCCACCGGCGCCCTTCACTCGCTTCTTTTTGCCGGCTACGGAGCAGCGTTGAAATGTCTTCATCCTGGCGACTCGAATGTGTTGGCTCGAAAAGATTTGCCAATGACGCATGTTTGGTTTCGGTTTTTTTTCCCTGGCAAGAAGAAGAAGAAAAAAGCCGAAATTGTTTGCAGATTTTGTTCGCCTCAATCTGTGGCACTTTGGTTCAAGTTGGACCGGTAATTCCGGTTGAATTAGTGAAGACGAAGCTTCAAGTTGGAATTGAATTCGCTTCTTTCAGAGATTTGATGATGTGTGATTGATTTCCAGGTTCAACGAGAGAATATTTCTCACTCTTCATCTCATCCAAAAAATCTCTACTCGGGTCCTGTCGAATGTGTTCGAGCGACGTTTCAAGCTGAAGGCTTTCGTGGTTTTTTCAAAGTAGGAATTTCCTTTCTTTCTTTTTTTGACCAGAAAGGGAAAAAAAACCCGGTTTTTTTAAGGGCGGATCGGTGATTTTTTTCCGTGACACTATTGGATATCTGTTCTACATTCCAGTTTATGAAGGTTTGGTAAGAAATTTTCGAAAGTCTGGAATTGAAAACACCTGGACTCAATTACTATCGGGCGGTTGTGCTGGAATAAGCGGTTGGATCTCGGTATGCCCGCTGGAAGTCATTAAAAATCGTCTTCAAGCTGAGAAAAGTCAACAATTCACGTGAGCCACCAAAGTGTTTCCAAAAATGATTCTCGATGAGTTTCTAGAAATCCAAAAGAAATGGCGATCAAAATCTATAAGGAAGATGGATTTTCAGCATTTTATCGCGGAGGATTCGCAATGTCTCTTCGAGGTTTTATTGTCAACGCCGTTATTTTTGTGGTTTATGAGAATATTTATTCAATTCTTCAATAAAATCGATTGTTTATCAGTGAAAATAAACAATTTTTGCTTTAATTTCATTTTTCAATGCGTCCAAAATTACGCTAGACATTTTTTAACACAAATTTTATTGGAAAAAATTTAAAAAAAAAGTTATTTATTTATTTCTGTTTCTTTTCATTTTTTTTTTGCTCCCTGACAATAAACTTCGTGAGAGAGAGAGAGAGAGAGAGAGTCCTCTCCCTTACGGATTATTATTTGCGCAAGGGATTGATTGATAAAAAAAAATTGTTTGATGAACAAAAATGTGTACCAACCACATGTAAAAAATCAAATTGATAAAAGTTTTATTTTGATACAAAAAAAATAAAAATATACATATATTAGGCTCCACCCCTTTTTCTTTCGCTTATAAATTATTTGAATTAAATTATTTTTTTATTATTATTATTTTTTGCAGAATGGTTCTTCTTCGTTTTTTTCTTTCAATTTTTTTGATTTTAAAATCAAATTGCCTTGAGAATGGTCTTGCAAGGTAAAAAAAAACCGAATTATTTTATGAAAAAAAAGGTCAAAGTTTTGATTGAAGAACACCACCGATGGGTTGGATGTCATGGACCGCATTTTATTGTGAAATTGATTGTGTCAAACATCCGAATGGATGTATCAATGAGAAACTCTACATGGATATGACAGATCGGCTAGGTTTTTTTTTGAAGAAAGCAAGGGGAGAAAACGTGTCTTGATTGTTTTAATAGTTGAGGATGGTTACCTTGAAGCTGGCTACAAATCGGTTCACATTGATGATTGTTGGATGGCGATGGAAAGAGATTCTAATGGAAATTTGGTTGCGAATCAAACCCGATTTCCAAGTGGAATGAAATATCTTGCCGATTATGTAGCATTTTCATTTCCTTTCTTAACTTTTCTTCTTCTTCTTTTACAGATGCACAGTAAAGGCGTCCACTTTGGAACTTATGAGGATTACGGTACAAAAACATGTGGAGGATATCCGGGAAGTTATCATCACCTCAAAGTTGGTCATCAACAATTTCAGCCTTTTTTTAAATTAAACTGAAAATTGAATTTCAGCAAGATGCTCAATTATTTGCTTCATGGGGTGTTGATTACTTAAAACTTGATGGTTGCTGGATTGATCCGGATTTAATGCCAATCGGTTATCCACAAATGGAAAAAGAATTAAATGCAACTGGTCGGCCGATTGTTTATTCATGTAGTTGGCCAGCATATTTATATGATGAGCCAGAAAAGATCAATTATACAAACATCCGACAATATTGTAACCTGTGGCGAAATTTCGGTGACGTCAGCTCATCCTGGAGATCAATTCACGCAATAATTTCATATTATGATCAAAATCAAGACGTGCACATTCCAACGCACGGACCAGGTGGATGGCATGATCCTGATATGCTTGTCATTGGAAATCCAGGAATAACAAAAGATATGGCAATTGCTCAAATGACAATTTGGACAATTTGGTCAGCTCCATTAATAATGTCGAATGATTTGAGAACGATTGGAAAAGAATTCAAAGACATTTTGTTGAATAAAGATGTGATTCGAATTAATCAGGATCCAATGGGAAGAATGGGAAGACTTGTAGCAAATGTAGGAAAATAGTTTGAGCTTCATTTTCAGACAAAATTCTTATTTTCAGACAAGTGATATTGGATTATATGTGAAACCAATTCATCCAATTGATGGAAAATTAACATCTTTTGCCATTGCAGTTCTTAACAGAAATTTGACAAATGTCAAGGTTTTGGTTTTTTTTTCATCGAAAATTGATTCAAATCAAATAAAAAATGATTTAACAGACGGTTGATTTTAATCTTCGTCAAGTTGGAATCAAGAACAACTTGAAATATCATGGAGTTGAACTTTGGTCAAACCAGGATTATGGAATAATCAATGAGGAGGACAAAATTGAAGTCACCGTTTTTCCAACAAGTGCAGCTCTTATCAGACTTGAATTGGCACATTTGAAGAATTCGAATATGAAAAAATCTGAGACTTTGAGTCAATTTTGATTATTTTTTTTGTTTTATTTATAATAAATAATTCATTCATTCATTATAATTTTGATTTTTTACAACAAAAAAAAATGAGTCAAAAATCATAAGAAAAATGGAAACATCTTGACGATCAAGTCAATCATTTTTTCAATTCAACTTTTTTTTAAAGATTCAAATAAGAAAATCTTATTCCAAACTCTGAAAATCCTTATCAAAAAAAAAAAGGAAAATAATCGAAAGTTCCACACCTAAACCTAAGCCTGATCGAAAGTTCCACACCATAGACCTAAGCCTGAATGGAAGTTCCACACTCCAAACCTAAGCCTGATCGAAAGTTCCACACCTAAACCTAAGCCTGATCGAAAGTTCCACACCTAAACCTAAGCCTGATCGAAAGCTCCACACCTAAACCTAAGCCTGATCGAAAGTTCCACACCTAAACCTAAGCCTGATCGAAAGTTCCACACCATAGACCTAAGCCTGAATGGAAGTTCCACACTCCAAACCTAAGCCTGATCGAAAGTTCCACACCTAAACCTAAGCCTGATCGAAAGTTCCACACCATAGACCTAAGCCTGAATGGAAGTTCCACACTCCAAACCTAAGCCTGATCGAAAGTTCCACACCTAAACCTAAGCCTGATCGAAAGTTCCACACCTAAACCTAAGCCTGATCGAAAGTTCCACACCTAAACCTAAGCCTGATCGAAAGTTCCACACCTAAACCTAAGCCTGATCGAAAGTTCCACACCATAGACCTAAGCCTGAATGGAAGTTCGACACTCCAAACCTAAGCCTGATCGAAAGTTCCACACCTAAACCTAAGCCTGATCGAAAGTTCCACACCATAGACCTAAGCCTGAATGGAAGTTCGACACTCCAAACCTAAGCCTGATCGAAAGTTCCACACCTAAACCTAAGCCTGATCGAAAGTTCCACACCTAAACCTAAGCCTGATCGAAAGCTCCACACCTAAACCTAAGCCTGATCGAAAGTTCCACACCTAAACCTAAGCCTGATCGAAAGTTCCACACCATAGACCTAAGCCTGAATGGAAGTTCCACACTCCAAACCTAAGCCTGATCGAAAGTTCCACACCTAAACCTAAGCCTGATCGAAAGTTCCACACCATAGACCTAAGCCTGAATGGAAGTTCCACACTCCAAACCTAAGCCTGATCGAAAGTTCCACACCTAAACCTAAGCCTGATCGAAAGTTCCACACCTAAACCTAAGCCTGATCGAAAGTTCCACACCTAAACCTAAGCCTGATCGAAAGTTCCACACCTAAACCTAAGCCTGATCGAAAGTTCCACACCTAAACCTAAGCCTGAATGGAAGTTCGACACTCCAAACCTAAGCCTGATCGAAAGTTCCACACCTAAACCTAAGCCTGATCGAAAGTTCCACACCTAAACCTAAGCCTGATCGAAAGTTCCACACCTAAACCTAAGCCTGATCGAAAGTTTCACACCTAAACCTAAGCCTGATCGAAAGTTCCACACCATAGACCTAAGCCTGAATGGAAGTTCGACACTCCAAACCTAAGCCTGATCGAAAGTTCCACACCTAAACCTAAGCCTGATCGAAAGTTCCACACCATAGACCTAAGCCTGAATGGAAGTTCGACACTCCAAACCTAAGCCTGATCGAAAGTTCCACACCTAAACCTAAGCCTGATCGAAAGTTCCACACCATAGACCTAAGCCTGAATGGAAGTTCGACACTCCAAACCTAAGCCTGATCGAAAGTTCCACACCTAAACCTAAGCCTGATCGAAAGTTCCACACCATAGACCTAAGCCTGAATGGAAGTTCGACACTCCAAACCTAAGCCTGATCGAAAGTTCCACACCTAAACCTAAGCCTGATCGAAAGTTCCACACCTAAACCTAAGCCTGATCGAAAGTTCCACACCTAAACCTAAGCCTGATCGAAAGTTCCACACCTAAACCTAAGCCTGATCGAAAGTTCCACACCATAGACCTAAGCCTGAATGGAAAATCGACACTCCAAACCTAAGCCTGATCGAAAGTTCCACACCTAAACCTAAGCCTGATCGAAAGTTCCACACCTAAACCTAAGCCTGATCGAAAGTTCCACACCATAGACCTAAGCCTGAATGGAAGTTCGACACTCCAAACCTAAGCCTGATCGAAAGTTCCACACCTAAACCTAAGCCTGATCGAAAGTTCCACACCTAAACCTAAGCCTGATCGAAAGTTCCACACCTAAACCTAAGCCTGATCGAAAGTTCCACACCTAAACCTAAGCCTGATCGAAAGTTCCACACCATAGACCTAAGCCTGAATGGAAGTTCGACACTCCAAACCTAAGCCTGATCGAAAGTTCCACACCTAAACCTAAGCCTGATCGAAAGTTCCACACCTAAACCTAAGCCTGATCGAAAGTTCCACACCTAAACCTAAGCCTGATCGAAAGTTCCACACCTAAACCTAAGCCTGATCGAAAGTTCCACACCATAGACCTAAGCCTGAATGGAAGTTCGACACTCCAAACCTAAGCCTGATCGAAAGTTCCACACCTAAACCTAAGCCTGATCGAAAGTTCCACACCTAAACCTAAGCCTGATCGAAAGTTCCACACCTAAACCTAAGCCTGATCGAAAGTTCCACACCTAAACCTAAGCCTGATCGAAAGTTCCACACCTAAACCTAAGCCTGATCGAAAGTTCCACACCATAGACCTAAGCCTGAATGGAAGTTCGACACTCCAAACCTAAGCCTGATCGAAAGTTCCACACCTAAACCTAAGCCTGATCGAAAGTTCCACACCTAAACCTAAGCCTGATCGAAAGTTCCACACCTAAACCTAAGCCTGATCGAAAGTTCCACACCTAAACCTAAGCCTGATCGAAAGTTCCACACCTAAACCTAAGCCTGATCGAAAGCTCCACACCTAAACCTAAGCTTGATCGAAAGTTCCACACCTAAACCTAAGCCTGATCGGAAGCTCCACACCATAAACCTAAGCCTGATCGGAAGCTCCACACCATAAACCTAAGCTTGATCGGAAGTTCCACACCTAAACCTAAGCTTGATCGAAAGTTCCACACCTAAACCTAAGCTTGATCGGAAGCTCCACACCATAAACCTAAGCCTAAATGGAAGTTCCACACTCTAAACCTAAGCCTAAATGGAAGTTCCACACTCTAAACCTAAGCCTGATCAAAAGCCACAATTTTTGTGAGCCCATGACATAGTAGAAGGGTATCTTGTAGGAGAAAGGGTAGACTTTAGAAAATCGTAAAAGTGTTTGGAAAAACTTGAAATCGCAGTTAAAAAAATGGAAGATTTCCTTTTTTTTTCTTCTTCGCCTTTTCAGGAATTGATTCTTAATCTGAGTTAGTCAATCCTTGAGTTATGCTTTGATGGAAGCACTTGAAAGGGGTCTTTCTCATTGTATGGTTTGGGTTTAGGGTTAAAGAGGATTCTAATAAAGGAAAGACGGTAAACAAAAAGAAATATATAATGATCTGATTATTTGATTCGTAACGTTGCTGATTTATAAACATGGTTGATATGATAGTTAAAAGGGAGTTCATTATCAAATAAAAATAGTTTTTGATTAATGGGGACCCAACGACATTGGCCAAGTTTAAGACCAATCACAAATATTATTAATGCATGTCTGGTTGGTTGGGTTTCGTTAGGATCAGTGCCAGATAGTTTCAAATTATCAGCAAAAGTGGATAATTTAACTTTCGTGGAAGCAAATTCACAAAGGAAAGAGAGAAGAGTCTCTCTCTCTCTCTCTCTCTCTCTCTCTTTGTTTTTTTTTTCTTCAATTTTTAAAAAATTGTTTTTGTCAACAAAAAAATCATTTTTTATTTTTTAAAAAGTGACGGTAATAAAAATAGTTTTGTTATGAATCAATGTCAAGTTCACCTCAAAAATAGGAATTGCCTAGAAAACAAAAGAACTCCGAATCAAAAAAGGAAACGAATTTCGATTTGTTTTGAATAGAATGACGAATCACCGAAAATGTTTCATCGATGTTTTTGATCAGCAGAAGGAATGCGGAACAAATTGGTTTTGAGGTTAACAATTCGAAAAAAAAAAAGTCGAAGAAGAAGCTTTGAAAGGTTTTTTTGAAGCTTTTCAATGAGAGAGAGAGAGAGAGGGAGACAGAGAGAGAGAGAGAGAGACAGAGAGAGACAGAGAGAGAGAGAGAGAGAGAGAGAGAGAGAGAGAGAGAGAGAGAGATCTGTCCGAAGACTATTTTTGAGCACTAAAAACGGGAAGACGTTTCATCTCAGAAAAACTCCAAATTCTTCAGCAAGGGAATGGGAGGTCAACGTGGTGAAGGTCACTCCGATGAAAAATTCTGATGATGAATACTTCTGGAGCTGGTGATTTGCTCATGGTGAGAAGAGAGCACTGAGTTGACCAAGGAGTTTCGACAATGAATCTTGATTTTCAGTGAAAAAGAAAATTGTGAAAAATCATGTTTTATGTTGAGTTTTGGAAAAAATTAGAATCTTAATTGTTCTGAAAATGCTGAAAATGCTGAAAATACTTAAAAATTATGGAAACCCAAATAAATGAATTTGACAATTTTATTTCAATTCAATTTTGAGCAAAACAAAAAGAAGCAAAATGCACCAATCAAGAATTTGAAAAAAAATCGTTTAAAAAAAAAAGGGGGGGGGGGAGAAGAATTACAATAAAAACCCGTAAATCATTGATAAGAGCATTAAAACATAAAGGAAATGGAATTTTTTAAATAAAAAAGAGAGACGGGCAAAGAAATAGTGGAAAAACACCGGTTTTTTTTAAAATGGAAAAGAGGTCCTAATGAAACAAAAAACGAGAAAGAAATGGAATGAGCACAATGAGCATTGACAGGTTTGATGAGCTGTTACCGTTACAATGATCTGAATAGCAGGTACAAACATCGATTGTTGAATCATCTGATGATTCATCAGATAATTTAAAAAGCTCTTTTTTCCTAAAAATATTTCTAATTTTTAATGAATTCTGATTCTGAAAATATTCCAGAATATCAAACCTATAAGGACGACATGAATCTCGATGCATCCATCGATACCAAGTAACAATTGTCTGATTAAATCCGTTGATTAATACATCACTCATACATCCTCGAATATGCCCTCGGATTCGAACACCTTCAGAATTTCATGTCGGTTTACAATATTTTTTTTTGTTGGTTTTACCTGCAATATTTGGTTGCTCAAATAGTGAGACACATATTGTTGGACAGTGAACAATTGGAACCCGACCTTCTGCAATGCTCTCATCGTTACAGTCATCTGCAAGGGTTTTTTTTTGTTTTTTTTTTGAAAACTATAGAAGAATTTAATGAAATTTTAGTTACCAGTGAAATTCCTAGGTCTTTTATAAATGTGTGCTAATGATGGCCAAACTGCTTCGTAAAACTTTGACATGCACGAAAAGCAACGAGCCGTGTCTGAAAGAAAAACGAGAAAATCCGGCATCGAATTTTGGTTGAAATTTTTTTTTATTCAAAAATGTTCTTGAAACAAATTGTACCACTCGTCAAAAATGGTCCAACCGAATTCTGAGCGGTGACACTTTGTTGGAGCATCAGCAAGAGCAACAATATCAACATCTCGATTCAACCGTCGACTCATCGTGTCGTCAACATTTTGAAATGTTCACAAATGGCTCACTGACTTTCAGATACGGTTTAGGTTGAGCCCGTTGACGAAAAGAGCAGAACTTTTTCGGTGAGGATTTCAAAATGCACTGGGGTAGCAGAAGCTTCAAAATTGTGTTGCATAGAGACGAGAGTCATTAAGATGGGAAATAAATTGAAAACGATGAAATGATGAAGCAAAAAATCAAAAGACGAAAAATTGAAGACAAAGGCCCACAGAAATAAATAGGCATTCGATGAGCTAATAATTGGTTTTGTATAAAACTTAATGGCCAAGAGTAATGGGCCAGCGTTTTTTCTGACTTTTTACATCTAAAATTTCATATTTTTTTCCAAAATAATCTAAAACGGGGAAAAAGGGTTCCCAATTTTTTTTTTGTATTTTGTAGTGTAGATTCAAAAATTTTCTAGTTTGTAGCGTCGGTTTAAAGCCTAGCCGGCCGTTCAGCGAAAAAAGTGTAAATTCTACTACTAAACAAAAGGACATAAAACTTGTTCAGGCCGAAACAACGAAGCAACGTAATTAAAAATCTGGCCAAAAAAAAAAAAAGAAAAAGAAAAAGAAAAAAAGTACAACGATGACGGCTTAAATGTTTTGCGGTCCGCCAGCAGAAGGACGGAGGAGGATAAAAATATTCCCACCGTGGCTCAAGCATTAAAATCCCCAAAATTCAACAAAAACCCGCAGGGCAATCAAACATTTTTTGAAAAAAAAATAATAATTTAATGACTTTGAAATGCTCAGATCTTGGTTTTCGATGACATTTTAGTTTCTTGGTGTAATAATCAATTAAAAAAATAGAGAGAAAGGAAAAAAGGAAGAAGCATATGGATTCAAATTGCCGCAATTTTTTTTGCTTAAAAAAACCACAAAAAATGAGAAAATTCGTCGTTTCAATTTTCGAAAAAGTAAGAATGGAGTTTGTCGAAAAGGTGTGAAAAGAGTTGACGTGTTGTCATCCGAGTGATGAGGATGAGGATGATGATAATAATCACACGCAGGCCTGTGGAGCAAAACGAGAAGCGCCAAATATTATTTCATTGCGATGAAATTGAAAGTAGCAGCTGTGGCATTCATATATCAATCGACTCCGGAGACACACATTTCTCTTAATTTTATTTCACCACTATTTTGTCTCATCC
This sequence comes from Caenorhabditis drosophilae, assembly GCA_963572285.1. NCBI lineage: Eukaryota > Metazoa > Nematoda > Chromadorea > Rhabditida > Rhabditidae > Caenorhabditis > Caenorhabditis drosophilae. The sequence continues at coordinate 1,044,474 of OY751564.1, read as the reverse complement.
AGCCACCGATTAATTTATTATGATCATGATTTGATGTTGATCATTGGACAAGTTGAAAAAATCAAATCAAGATTCGGCTCAAGAAACAAAAATCCCACAAAAAAAAAAAGAAAAGGAAGAAAAAGAAAATTCTAAACCAAAACTGAGAACAAAAATAATAAAAAAAAATGTTGGACTTGGCAGTTGTGATTATGTGTTTCATCAATAATGAGGGTGAGCCGAAATTCAATTTGCTCACAGAAATTTTCGGGGCGGCGGCAGTGGGGTGAAATCGAGCCAAAAAAAACAATTGTTGACAAGGAGACGAGAGATGCATTTACATTTACCGGGATCGGAGAAAAATGGAGGCCGAAGGGAAGGAGGAGTAAGCAAAAATAATCTTCTCTCTCGTGACAAGTCAACATTCATATTCTATTCATAGTAATAATATTTGTATCAAAAAAACGACTGAAAGCAAGTTAAGCCGCGCCATCCACCACGGTGAAGAAAAAAAAATGGGAGAAAATTAAAATGTGTGAATGAAGCTCAAGAAGAAATGCTGTCTTCTTCTACACATCGAGAAAGACAATAGGAATGTTCCTGAAACAACAGATACACGAAGTAGAATGGTCGAGGGACCACTTGAAGGGGGGAAGGGGAGGAGGAGGAGGAAGGAGTGATGGAAGGGGGATGCATATGGTTGTAGTAGAAAGAAGCCTCATTGAAAAATATAAATAAAAAGGACACGAAGAAAAATTAAATTTTTAAACTTTTCTATTTATTTTCTTTCAATTTAATTGGTCAAAAAATTTTTCAGAAGAAAAAAAAATTTTTTCCTCCAGTTTTGACTTCAGAAGTGGAAGAAAAAAATGATAAATTACTTGAAAAATAACTTACGTTTATAAGGCAAATTATTCTGAAACTCATTTGAATATTCATAACCACCACCACCACCGGCGGCGGCGACAGCACCTCGACATCTTGATGAAACGACAATGGTTATAATAATGAAGAAGACGGCACGATGACAACTTTGATGATAGAATTCAGCAGAAAAACATTGATTGAATCCAACCAATGACATCGAATCATCAGGAGACTCACTTCTGCAAAAATTGAAAAAAATTGAAATCAAGTTGAATGAAAAGGAAAAACAAATTTTTTTCCAGAACAATTTTATACAATAAAAGCACAAATTTATTTATAAATTTATACACAGCTTTTGCCCAGAATTTTTTTTTGGTTGACAAGAAAAAAAACTAATAAATTGTGTGTGAAAAGTCAAAGATGTTTTCTCCACTTTTCCTTCGATGTATGTTTTCTTGAAGATTATTTGGAGAAGAAAAAAAGTTATGGCATTTAAAAAAATTCTAGGGGGATTTTTGTGTAAAAAAAAAAGAGGAAAGAAGATCAAACATTGAATTTGCTCTTCATCTTCATCACCAAATTCACATTGACTTCATAATCTGTGAAATTCAGCTTAAAAACGTGTCGGGCCAAAATCCATTGAAATTTCTTCTCTCTCTTCGCCGTATTTCTACACCGCCTTTCTCTCTCTCTCTCTCTCTCTCTCTCTCTTTTTCTCTCAAACCACACTTGTCCTGTGGAAATGTTTCAAAAAAAAAAAGAAAAAAAAAGGAGAAAGAGTGTTGCATTGAAAAAAAAATGTTATGAAGTAGTTGTTGTAGAAGAAGAAGGTTAGAAGGGAGAGGATTCGTCACATATACTATGAAGAGGTAAACGACGAGATTCACATAAGGAAGAAGAAGAAGGAGAAGAAGGAAAATTGAACAAGTCAAAAGTGCATCCTCCCTTCTCACCGCTACCCCTTCTTACAATATTCTGAAGAAGCTGGCTGGCTGGCTCTGCATCTGTTTCTTTTTTGATGGAAGTGAGAAGAATCATGATTTTGTGGCCGAAATTTGATTTTCTCCATTTTCTTCTCTGTCTCTCTCAAAACATAAAAGACAATAGAAATGAGGTCACGTTTCAAGATTTTTTTCCGCAGAGTCCGATAATCAGAATAAATTGATTCAGGTGAAGAATGGGATCAAGAAAGACGACAAACTACAAACAAAATATAGGTCTTCGTGTGCTAGACTACAAACTACAATACATAGTTGGCAGACCACTTTTCAAAGTCTAGCAAACTACAAACTACACAAAAAAAAACTAAAAACCACAATAGACAAGTTCTAGAACAATTTGATGGGTCGGTTAGTAAAGACATAAGGCACGTTAAATCCAGGAAGAAAAACGGGGAGGGGAAAAAAAAGTGGGAAGAGTAAGGCACATAAATCAGGAAACCACTTAACATTTTTATCCCTTCCTCCGGACTCTTTGATTTATTTTTTAAACACTGTGCTACGAGTTATTTTTCGCTGTGAATTTTTTTCAATAAAAACTATCATAACAGTTAAGAAGATAATGGAAAGAGGAGATGAATGGTTTTTGATAAAAAATTCTCAATCAAATCGCAAAAATATTGAGGAGAAAAGAGGAATCAAAACCCGACAATTGAAAAGGCGGCCACAAGAAATAATTGTCGTGTGGAGATCCTCCCTTCATGTAATTTTTTGATGAGAATGAGATGAATCGGAAGGGAGCAATGATGACATGAGCCAACAACAGGCACGTGTCATATCAAAAAGGGTTAACACAGAGAGAGAGAGAGAGAGAGAGAGAGAGAAAGAGAAAGAGAGAGAAAGAGAGAGAGAGAGAGAGAGAGAGAGAAAGAAGGTATGTGTAACATGCTCAAAGTCTTTTCATCAAACAGAATGAAGACCTCATTGATTTGGAAAAGACACACAAAACATACCTCTCGATTATAAAACAATTGATTTCTGGATAGAAAGTGGCAAGCCAATAGAATTTCAACGCAGAAAATCTGAAGGTTCGAAGAAAGGAGCCGTGTTATTCTGTGTGAAAATGGGCGGCGAATAAATAAATGAAAATTGGCACCCGGTCATTTTCGAAACTTTTTTTTTTTCAATTCGAACCCCTCCCATGGGGGATGGAAGTTAAAACATGGAGACAACAAATAAAAAGAGCCCACCACTCTCTCTCTCTCTCTCTCTCTCTCTCTCTCCACACTTTGTTCGTGTGTGTGTGTGTGTGTTTGTGACTAATTTCATTTTAGCCTTGGATAAGAAGTTACAGTACTTTTTTGATGATACCAAATGCAGGAAAAGCCAAATATTGGTTGGGTCTCTTCTCCACTGGGAATTTCTAATGGAAGAACAGAAAAAAGTTGATTATACAATTAGAAAGTTGGAACTCGATTTTAAGAGCCTTAAATTTGACTTCGTGGAAGAGAAAGACAAAAGAAAAAAGAGATTTGACAAATTAGCACAGAAAACCCTTCTTAAGTGGGAAGCATTTTCTAAAAAATATTTTTTTCCGTACGACTCCTCCAAAGTGAAGTAAAATGTAAAATATGGGAAGGAAACAAGGAACGAAACATTTCGGGCAACATTTCAATGTGACGAAAAATAATTAAATTGACGAGTTTTTGGTAGAAACAATTGGATGGGTGGTCCAGATTTCTTCCACCGACAAATAAACAAATAAAAACCCATAAAAACAACAAAAAGTCGTTTTGGTTTGTCAATTTTAGCAGAAGGGAGAGACGTGGGAGGAGGGCGTTGAGGGAGAGAGAGAGAGAGAGAGAGAGAGAGAAAGAGAAGATTGTGCAAAAATTAGTTAAGCTTTCTTTCTTTCTTTTTTTTCTCGCGCTTTCTTCTTTATCCTCCCTCATCCTCTTCGTACCGCCTGTGGTGGTGGAGATGGATGGATGATGCATCATCCGCCAAAAAGGCGCGGAAGAGATTTTCATTTTGGTGTGTGCAAAGATTTGCATATTCTGTGTCTTGTTTTGGCCAAAAACGAATAGATGAGTTGACCCCCCCCCCTCCCCACCTCCTCTCTTTCTCTCTCTCTCTCTCTCTCTCTCTCTCTCTCTCTCTCTCTCTCTCTGTCTAAAATGAAAATTTGTGAAAAAACATGGTCCGATGGGAAAAGGTGGCCAGTTTTTCATTTTTGACGCAAAGATAAGAAAAACCAACGAAAAAGGAAAACAATTCATTTTACAAGTTCGACATTTTTTTTTTCGTTCACTTTGAATGCTTGCAGGGATTGATTTTGAAAAAAAAAAGAAGAAGGAAATAAACAAGACGACGGAAAAGCTTCAGAATAATTCTCGAAAAAGACATTTCTGATTTTTTATAGTCGAAGAACCAATGATGCGATGCATCCCCTTCTATTTCTATGTTTCTTCCATTTTATTTTCAGAAAAAAATGAGATGAGATGAGATGAGATGAGATGAGGTTTGTTCATTAACAATAAAAGAAAAATGAAGATCATCGTTTTTGTGAGAGCAAAAAAAAAGTGGTTTCTTAATCTGAAAAAATAAATAAAACGAAGACTGAAAAAGTCTGGACGTTGAACATGAGACAATATAATAATAAAGTTGAAATGAAGCATGAAAGTTTAGAAAATAAGTTTAAGAAGCTGTGAAAACAGGGGACGACGTTTGTGAATTATTTAAAAAAAAGCTTTCAACATCAATTTTTTCACCCTATTTTTTTCTTCTTGCTTTTGTTGATTTCCAGTTTTTTATACAAAAATATGTTTTATTTAAATCAAAAAAGAATTGTGCCCCCGCCGCTTTTCCTTCTCGATATTAGATCTTATAAAAATGGGCGTGGCTTTGGAAAACTCTCAAGTATTAAACACACAACTCGTTGCCAACCATTCTATGGTTTTTCCTTTCCGAAAGACTAAAAAATGACGATTGAAAATTTCGAAAAAGAGTTTGATGTAAAAGGTAAAGCTTCTCCTTTTCTCTCTCTTTCTCTCTCTCTCTCTCTCTCTCTCTCACACACACACCGAATTTAGTTCGATTTTAACCATTTTGTGGCTCTGTGTGTTGCTGCTTGCAAAATGTTTGCAGTCAAGCGTGGTGAGCAGATCAAAGGTAAAATGTCAACGAAGGTTCGAAAGATGGAGAAGGAAAATTGTATTATATTCATTCATTTTGGATAATTTGAGAGCTTTTCGAAAAATCATTTTCATAGGACGTCTAGGATGGTTTAATGAAACAAAAAAGAAACCACAAAGACGCTAGAAATCACAATCGGTTTGTCTACACATTTCTTAATTAAAATCAAATGTTTTCACCATAAGAAACAAAATTTTTATACAATTTTTTGAATCCAATAAATATAGTTTCTAGTCTACCCAAAAAAAGGGGTCCTTCACCCTCTCCCCTTCTCAATCAAAAAGCGAAAAAATAAAAAATAATTTCAGCTACTAAATTGTGTACAGTTAACTCAAAAATACTTTGAACTTGAAAGAATTCAATAACGACTGAGTCCAAAATTTGTTTGGTGTTCGTTCTTCAACATGTCATTTGGAACTCGCCCAATACTCGGAATAAATGATGTTTCCGTATCCTAATGTCATACACACATTCAGTTTATATGCGTCTGTGTTTTCCGCGACTTCTCAACAAGAAGAAATATGTGTGTGTGTGTGTAGTGAAGGGATGAAGCTTGGAACCAAATAAATAAACAAATGTATGTCCATTTTGATGACATTCCCTGCCTTCATTTCAATTAGTAAATATGTCGCCTCGTTTTAAGCAGCGCGCCGTTGACGACGGCGCCAACCAAGGACATCAATTTGAGAAGAAGGAGGCTTCATTTCCGTCTGTCGAATTACAGATTTACTCACATTTCTCATCAAAAAAATAATAATAAGAACAAGGAAAATGAACTGAAAAAAAAATGAAAAGAAGAGAAACGAAAAGAAGCTCAAAAAGCAAAAAAGACGAGAAAAAAGAATAAGAAAAAATCGCGTCTCGTCACTGAGGGTAATTGGTCGTTTTCTTTTTACTCCGATTCTTTTTTTTTACTCTTTTTTTACTCGGTGGAGCTTGCTCGAACTTGTAAACGGATAGAGTAGCGTCACATCCGTTTTAAGCGTCTACATAGTAGAGCCATCCGACATGATGATGCAAAATTCAATGACTGGTGATGATAATGACGAATGCAAAAATCGAGACAACAACCAAAATACAAAAAAAAAACTAAATAGAGAACCACTGAAAACAACCCAAAAAGAAAAGGAAAAAAAATAAGGGAATTACTAATTGAGTATACCAAAGTAGTATATACAATTGGTTTTTACTTCGAAGAAAAAAAAATAAAAGAAAAGCAACAAGAAAAATATTTTTCTCTTACACTGAACCTACCATCTGGTCGGTTCAATTGTGAGTAGATGACCAAAAATGCGTGGGAATTATCATGAATGAGGGATCTTTGAAATCTGATCCAAATGAGTGAGGAACGCTTTCTAATAGATTAGCCATGAGATTTTTTCGATGAAAATAATTGAAATTCGATATGGGTCGGATACAAATTATACAAGTTTTTTAAATTGGCTCAATTTGAACATATTTTTGATTTGTTTTTAATGAAAAATGTAGAGATGAAATTTAGAAAAATTATTACATGAATTGAATTTTGCAAATCTAAAATTATCGCGTTAACCGCCCGTTTTGTAAAACCGGTGAGTCTTTTGTTGCCGCATAGAAGTCAAGAACTAAATGGCACGTTTTATCGATTGCTTCAATTGGCCAATTCGAAACATCTTTAGCCCACCAACAAGGATCAGCCCCTTCTTCTACAGGATTTACGGATTTTACTGTGAAAGCGAGATGTAGAAGAGAGATTGCAATGATCTTGAAATTTTATTTTTTTTAAATATAAACATTATGAATTTAAACCTGTGGATCAGTAGTTACACAAAGCGTTGTATAATAACTATCATTAATAAACGTCCAGGCGATTTGCGTGACTTCTTTTACTTGTTCGCTGGTCAACTTTGGAAACATGGCTGTATATTCGAGCAATGGATCATAAGGCAAATCAACTTGAAGATCAAATTTTAAAGTATGTAACAAAACCCGTTCAATTCCCATCACATCGTCAGCAAGATTTTGAAATTTTGAAAAAATTTCGGGAAATCTAGATACTGCATTTGTTACAAGATCTTTACATTTTCTGGGTGTTTCTTCAACTTTACCCGCCAGAAAAAGACATCCGAGAGCTGTTATCTGCAATTATTATAAAAATAAAAATAATCTTAACATTTTGTGGTTGAGTAAACTTCTCTTGGAAAATCAGTAAAGCTTTCAAACATATAAAATCGATGAAAATAAATCGATGAAGTGGCAATTGTAGGTCGAGCTTTGCTGAAAAAATAAGAAAAAATAAAATCAAATAAAAATTGACGTTTTTAAATTACAATTTGAGTTGTGATCCAACTTCTGAAATAATTTTACATCCTTCTCGCCGATAAATACCTTCTTGTTCTCTAGTAAGCCCAGCACGAATTGATGGAGTAGACTAGAAAATTAAATTTATGAAAAATTTCAAAAATATTTCCTTTACCTTCACTGCTTCTGTAGGCCATAACCACTGATTCATAATTTTAATAACTTTTTAATTTAAAAAATACTAAAAGAAAATTGTTTTTTTCTCCGAGAGAAGTACACGAAGAAAGAGACAGCGTACAAGCTGAAGAGAGCACAACACAAAAGTACGCAATTGCAGAATTGTTAACCGTACCCCACGCGAAAGATTATTATGATTTTTCTAATAATGAATTAATTTGAATTAATATATTATTCTTTTTCAAACACTTCAATTTTTTGGAATTTCATTAACAAATTTTAAATAAAAATGATAACAAAAAAGTAAGCCGTTTTTTTACTTATTTAAATTTTTCTTTTAAAATCCAGAGGAACAAAAAGAGGAGGATATTATTCATCACGACCGAATTCGAATTCTCCAAACTATTTCCCAGCAGCAATGTATGATATTACATCAGTACAAATTCCATCACCTGGTCACCCACCAGTGTTTGATAGTACAGTTTCTCAAGATTCTTTTGATGGTACTAATTATTCAACAGATGCAGTTTTTGAAAAAGTTCCTTCAATTTGAATTCATAGTATCGATCAATTTCTAAAAATTGCAGGAAATTCTCGATCGTGCTGCATTATTAACACCATCAACCATTTCTAGAGCTAAAGTCGGAGAACTAACTTCAAAAGTGATTCGAGCATTAGAAGAAATCAAAAACGAGAAATCAGTAAGTGATGGGGATATTCAACAAATTTTTCGAGTAGGATCATATGTAACCGATACCGCATTGTCTTCTAATAATGAATCTGATGTTGTTGTTCAATTGAATACTCTTCCTTCATGTAATTTTTTTAATTTTTTTAGCTTGAAAATCAAATATTTTTCAGTCGAAACTGTAAGTGCACTTGGAGATAAAATCACCCAAATCATCACTTCTGCTAATCCAAAAGACTGTCCATCAGCAGTCGCTCATGACTATGGTTGCTGCATCATGACGCCAGGTGCACAAGTTAGAGTTTTAGTTACAATACTGCCTGAAAATGTATCGAAGTTAGAGCCAGAGTTGCACTGTAAGTAAAACTTTAAATCTTTCCTTTCCCTTTCAATTTATTCGTTTATAGTGAGCGAAAAAATAATGATGGTCAATTTTTTCGCAGTTCGTCATGCAAAATGGTATCATTTATTAGTTGAAGCAAATGATCAACAATTTATTCAAGAATTCAAAGTAATATTTCAAATAAAAATCCAAGTGGAACATATTTTTAGAGTCTTGTTCGAGTTCTCAAAGATGTTCGCAGAAGATTTCCACTTCTTTTGCCGCTTTCGCCATGGGTTATTCAATATATCGCCTATTTCTGTTTATTGAATGGACCGAATCGTGAAAAAACAAATTTGGGAACAGCATTTCGACGTTTTTTTGAGCAATTAGCCGCTGGAATTGTTATGCCGAAATCAAATTCAATTGTTGATCCAACAACAATTACTCATAAAATTGGATGGGATTTAAATTATCAACAAATGGATGATATATGTAGAACAGCTCAAACATTGGTTCAAGTATTCGCCACTGGAAATGATGGATATAGAGCTGTTCTAGGAACGAATAGTGAATTTAATTTAGATAGTAATTAACCATTCCTAATTTCTATTCTAATTTTACTAATTTTAGATTTAAACCAAGTCAACACAATCAATGGAGTCACAATTGAACCAAACATTGAAGCATATAGAGAAGGATGTATGGATCCATATTTGCCAAATTGAAGTTGAATTTTAACTTTTAAATATTTAATTTTTATTTGATCTCTATCAATAATAAAAATAATTTTATAAAATAAACTGTAAAAAAATTGATCAACTTGTATGTATTTACAAAAATGTTTAAAGTATTTTAAAGAAAAGTTAAGAACGAAATGAGCCCTCAGTGTTTTGAGTAGGTTGTGTTGGATTTTTGTCTCGTTGTTCTTCATCATCTTCTTGAATAGAAGTGGTCGTCTTGCGAAGAAGATGGGAAGTTCTCTAAAGTAATTTTTTTTTAATTATTAAAACAGATATTAATTACTCTTGCAAATTTTTTAGATTCACTCTCGGTAGGGTCTCCTACGGCATTGATTGTTTTAACGTGAGTCGTTGGAGTTCTTTTTGGTAATCGACGCGCGTGAATCTTTGAAGCTATCTGAAAATTAATAAAAAATTATAGTTTTCCAAACCAGATGAGTCACGTTAGAGGCTGAAAGTTCATCTCCATCATGACTAGAAGATGGTCGCCGTTCTGTTATACCAATCGGCTTTTCAACTTCAGAGGCATTTTCTGAAGAAGAAACCGATTTTTGTCGACGATCTGATTAAATAAATTGAAAAAAATTTTCAGAAGAAAAAAAAACGTCTTACTTTTGAGCTTAGAAGCCATTTTTCATCGAGTTAATGATAAAAAATCGAATTTTTATGATTTTTTTTTCGGTCGAACACCAACAACACAAAATGAGAATGATGGCGAGAAACAAAGAAAGAAAAAAATAGATCGAGAAAAATGAGAAGCAGAAGATGAGTCATGACTCGGGCAAAATGTTCTTATCATCATCATCAACCATCAATGCTTGCGTGCCCCACAAAAAATTCAAATACAAAAACATTTTTTTTATTTTCCTCAGTTTCTTTTTTTAACGTCGGAGATTTTTTTTCCATTTATTTATTTTTCAAATAAAAAAGCGTTTATTGTCAAGAAATTTGCACACGTTTCAGTTAAAATTTTAATAAAAATGGCATTTGCACTGTTTACGCTGCCACATTACTGGGAGCAATCAAGGGTGATTTTTTTGGAAGAGCATCTTCCAAGTGGGACATATCGATCGTCGTCGCTGGAAGGACAATGGATCCACGACGTTCGTTGCCTTCAGATGAGCAAAGTTTGCTGAAAATTTGAAGTTATTACAAAAGAACTGAAGTCGATTGGGTTGAAGACTTACTTGGTCGACTTTGAATTGGTCACAGGACAACATAGTTTTTCTTCTGATCCTCCAGCTGTGTTCATATTTGGAGTGCTTCCTCGATAACTTTCAGATAAAACAGAAATGTTGCTTCCTCGACGGGGAGCCGCACGAAGACGATCTACAATTGACGAAATGAGAATAGTCCAAGCTCGACAAGCATCCGGATAGGCTCGAACACAATCCTAAAAACGAATGGAAACCCAAATAGAAATTGAAGTTCAACATTTTCAACCTGAATAACAACAATATCAACAAAATATTCTCCAACTTTTTCCCAGTGTGACGATTTAAAACCATATCGTTTCAAATACGCATGATTTTGGCCAAGGCGATCCAAATGTTCGAGAATTTTTGTTGGATCAATATCAAGGCTCATAACAACTTGAGAAACTAATGAAACAAAAAAGTGAGTATGATCGCGTAAAGTGGCAATTGATCCTGATCGCCTTAAATCATGTAATAAATTGAAGAGAAATCAAACAACAAATTTGCTGAACCTTCGATCACATCGTTCATGCATTGAATCAACAAAAGCGGCATTGAAAAAAATATTTTTCATATCTTTATCTTTCTGAAAATTGAATAATTTTGAGATTTTTCCAATGCAAAGATCGGTTCAAACATTGTCAAGTTTCTCCCAAACTCTCTCCACTAATGACACAATTCCACGACAATTGGATCGCGGAGGCTCACATAGTCGGCTCCATGTTGCTCGAATCGCTCGAACATGATCGTGCTTCAAGTTCCATGTCGTCGCCTAAGAGAATTGATTTAGTTCAATCAAATAATTGATTCAAAGGATCGCACTAAAGTGATTTGTTTGATGGCTGGTGCACTGCCACTTCGTTTTCGAATTGGTGGATTTGTTGGAACGCTGAGACGATTTGATGATGAAGACGAAGAATGAGATGGAATTGGATTTTTTTTCTAAAATATTTATATTATTATTATAATTAATATTATTAATAATAATAAAATGTTGAATTACTTTTTTAGTCGGTGTTACTGTTGGGTTGATGCGTTTTTTATAAAACCCTGCTCTCGAAGCTCCAATCATCTTTAAAAAATTGTTAAATTTTGAATGAAAAAAAGAACTGAAAAAGCACAAAAAGAAAACATGAAAAAAGCAAGAAAAAAAACGAAGAAGACATGAGACGATAACGAGCTTTAGTAAAAGAGCCGCGCCGCCCCTCCCAAATTTCAATTCCCGGCAGACGAAATCCCAATGGGGAAAAACAAACAAAAAAGAAGAGGAAGAAGAAGCGAGGTGGTTTTGGATTTTCGCATTTATCCGTTTATTTTCTATTTTTTTCAACAAATAAAAAAAGCAAAAAGTCTGAAAATTGTAAAAGAATAACGAGAAAACACGAGAATAAATCAAACAAATTTTCGAAAAGAAAAAAAAAGGCATCGAAGAAGAAGAAGAATTCTGAATTCGTTTTTCAGACGAGAGCGGCGAAGAAACGAGAAAAACACTGAAAAAATTGACAAATTTGTTTCCGAAAACAAGGCAAAAGAAAAAAAAATAATAAAAGTTCATTGGAAATAATATTAAATTCTATTTCCTGCTTCAATTTTTAAAATAACAAATTGAATCACAAAAATATATCGAATAAGACCGATTCCAATGAGAGTCATTTTTGTGTCATATGGCGGATGTTTTTCCAAACATTTTGTCATACATACATTACGGTTTTAAAGGGGCAATCATATATAAAATGCGGTGAAAAAACAAAACAAAAAAGCGTCGATCTTCGAGACAAAATTGAAATTATTCAGGTGGCTTCTGATTTCATGAAGAGCTGCAATGCCATCAAAAAAATGGTCGGGTCGTGTGGCGATTCATTAATAATTATCAACAATTCGGATGCTCATTGGAATAAGAAAGCCTGAAGTCTCATCTGAACGGGCGGTGTGGTTTCAACAGAATCTGAAATGATGCAGAAAAGGTGCAGTTCAACTGTTAGAGATGATGCAAATTAATAATATGTATTTTGCCGTTCTAGCGCACCTTTTCGACCATCCTCAATTTTCTCATTTTTCAGCCACTTTAAAGCTTATTTTTAACATAAACAAGTCTTAATACTTGGAAAATATGCCATTTAAAACAATTTTCAAAAATGGAAAAAAGGTCGAAATGGTCGAGACAAGTGCGCTAGAACTGTGAATAAAAATTATGCTAAATAAATGATTTTTTCAGATAATCTTAAACCTCTGACAAATTATGATCTTGAAGAACTTGTAAAATTATTAAAGATAAGAAACTTCCGAGGAATCTTTATGAGAGACACACACATCCAAATAAAATCATGCTAATTGAGAGAATATGTGTAAAATGTAATTACATTAGACCAAATCTTACAACAAAGAATTTACTTTCTAATTAGTCTAAAGCTATCTTCATCCCAGTTGATATCCAAATTTAACTTCAACTTGCGCAGCGAATCAATTCCCAGAATATTGACATGCTCAAAATCGGTGCCAACTCTGCTCACTTGACACTCGATTCGAGTCGACTGGTCCTGAATTTCATACAATATTACTTTCAAATAACAATAGTATAACAAACAAACCTGGATCGCGAATGAGTAGAACTGCCCGTCGACGACGTTTCCGGCACCGAAAAAAGACTCCAGGGTCTTGACAGTCAAACACGTAAAAATGGACTTCCTGTGTCAATAAGACACCAGACGTTGATGATTGGCGAATCGGGTTTTCGGGCCCGTTGGAATTTCAAAGGGGCCATTAGCCTAGAGTTAGGTCCATGCAAGATTCCTTGTACAGGAAAAGTGGGATCTGAGAACGTCGCTGCGCTCAAGTGCTTCACTTCTTGATCAAGTCCAATCTGCAATAAGTTTTAACAATCCATACTATTTATAAAGCGCTAAAGCGTATATTTGTGCCCTAGATCACCCTTTAATGGGAATTTACTAATTTGTTGCATTTGCAAAAAGATTGATGTTTTTGTGTGGCCCAAGTTTGAAAAGAGGAAAGGTCTAATGGGGTGCATTAGTGGAATTTAGAAAGATGGTAAGGGTTTAGAAATTCGTGCCGCAAAGCGACGCTGTACCGACTGGTAAGATAAAAAATCATTTAAAAAAGCGCACCTTTTCCAACTCTGCTTCGTTGATATCCTTGAGCACGATGTCGAACTTATCATAAGGCATGGCCAACAGGCCGAATGTGCTATCTGCTCCGCTTGAAGAAGATCCGCTCTGAAATTTAATAAAATAGGCGGATAAAAGTAAGTAAGACAGTGTATACCTGGTTATGATTATCCATACTTGAAGCTCAAGTTAACGATATACATATATGCTTTCTATTTATAAAAGTTAATGGAAAAACGTGATGTTGGTTGTCTCTAGCTTTCCTCTGCAGGAAGAGAAAAGAAGGTCACACAAAGAGAAAGAGAAATTTGGTAAAGAATCTCTCATGAAGATTCCTCGGAAGTTTCTTATCTTTAATAATTTTACAAGTTCTTCAAGATCATAATTTGTCAGAGGTTTAAGATTATCTGAAAAAATCATTTATTTAGCATAATTTTTATTTTGAAAATTGTTTTAAATGACATATTTTCCAAGTATTAAGACTTGTTTATGTTAAAAATAAGCTTTAAAGTGGCTGAAAAATGAGAAAATTGAGGATGGTCGAAAAGGTGCGCTAGAACGGCAAAATACATATTATTCAAATTTGATCTGGGGCGTCTGGTAATTTTGCCGTGGCTTTCGTAACTTGTCGAATAAACGCGACATATTATCAAGATGTGCTCGAGACACACTTGGATTCCATTCATTCGCTGTTTTCGACGCCGGAACATTATTTTTCAACAAGATAACTCTGCCCCATTCATGTCAGACAATTTGCTTTGAATTCGTTCCAATCAAAGAACCAAAAAAAACACTTGGACAGACCAGTTTTTGGGTCTGTTCCGCTACAAACTACAAATAGGTCCCAGCCTCGTTTTTTTTTAGGCCTGAGATGTAACAAAAAACCACAAAATTCGAATATGAATTATTTGAAACCTCATCCCGTTTCCGACAACTTTGCTGGTTCTTTTCTAGTTTTTTCTCACTTCTGAATACATAAACTTAAAACAATAAAGTGTTTTTGTCTTTTTGAATAATCAAAAAAGAAAAAAAACGGATAAAAAATAGAAAAAAAAACTTTTTTTTTAGACTCACATGAAGAAAAGACAAAAATGGGAGGAAGTTACGATGGATAACAACATTTACGATGTGTTGAAATATTTTCTCTCTTAATTCTCCTCTGAAAAGAATTTATTTGACATAGAAAAACTAAAAACTAAGGAATTTGGAAAAGAATTCGGTGAAAAATGTCAAATATTTTGTTTAAAAATAAAATTGTTTCAACCGTTAAAAATAGTCATCAACAAGTGAGTAAACAAATCAATTTCAAAAAAAATGTTTCAAAAAAAACGAATTTTTTTTTAAAAACTTAAAACTTTTCCTTTTTTTATTAATAAAATAAATATGTAAATGAAAGAAAAAAAATTGTTTATTTTCAGAATGAAAAAGCCTATCAAGCTTTATATGTAGTTTTTCGTATTTTGTTGTTATACGAAAAAAAAAAGAAGATAAACATTTCAAACCTTCAAAAAAGGTGTTTCCTTAAACTGATCCGACGAATTTGACCTTTTATAGAACTTTTGAAAATTTGAACTATGAAACAATCAAATAAAGACTAACAAATCCCTCAAAAAATAACATTTCTCAAGGGAGAATCCGCGGCGTTTTTCGGTGTTTGATGATTTGGTCAAACGAAGAGTAGGCGGAGTACTAAAATGTCCTTTATCCATGTAACAACTAAAAAGCATCAAAAAGTGAAAAGCAACCGAATCATATGACCAAAAAAAGAAAAGAGAAAAAGCAGAATAAATGATTGATTCTGACAAGACTTCAATTTTTCTGAAAACTCATCATCACCATCCGACAATTCTCTCTCATGTTGCTCATCAAAAAATTGTCTAAATCGAGTTTGAATTCAGCGAAGTTTTAAGAAAAAATTCCTAGAAGTATTGTAAAATTCAAATATCCGCTTCTTTTTTTTTTGAAGCATGCAAAATCTTCGCATTTCCGGATAAACCCAAACTAGACCGACAACACACAGCGTGTTTATTTGAATCCTCTTCGATTTTCGGTTTCTTTTTTAAATTCAACTTCTGAAAAAAAAACCAGAGAAAATATATATTTTTTTTTAAGTAAACATGTTGTTTTTCTTGAAGAGTTTCTTTTTTTTCAATAAAGAAAGAATTTTGGAGTTTTGTACTTTTCTACAAATCAAAGAACCCGCCTACTCCTTGTTTCTAACTCAATCTATTTCTTTATTCTATTTTTGGAAAAGTCCAAATTAAATTTCGCCTTTTTAGAATTCTTTATAAAACATACCAAGCAATTCGTTTTATTCATACTTTGTTAAAGTTTATTTAACCGATTAGAATAAAAAAATATTTAATTTGTTTTGGTTGTTAAAACGAGATTTTCGAAAACTTGTTGAACAATTCTCTAAATTATGCCAAATTTACAAGAACAAACAATGAGAAATTAAAATTCTCGATCAGGAAACAGAGCTGGAGCCACTAAGGTCCATGAATATAATCCAACACACACCCATGATGAAACTATTTTCACCCAGACTGATGCCATATTCGAATTGAGATGAGACAAATCATTATCAGGACTGAAAAAGCAAAAATGAAAAAAAATTATAATTATAATTTTATTTAGTTTCAACTTACCTATACCAGTTGGTTAATGTCATCATAACATAAAGAGAAGCTAATGCAAACATAAAATGGAAAAAGCTGTATGAATAAGCAACTCCATCTTCTTCGTTATCCCACGATTTTGATGTTTCAGACGCCATGTTGTCTGAAAATTTTAGTTTTAATTTTTTCAAAATTTTGTAAATTTTTACTTAATTCAACATTTTCTTCATTTCCACCAGTTATTTTTCCAAGCGATGTATTTGATGAGTTTCGAATTGAAGCATAAACAAGACAAATTAGCCAAATTATTAATGAAACTAGTGAATGAGCCGGTAATGGTGAACCATATTCCTAGAAATGTTTTTACATGTGTAAGTTTATTTTTTAAATATTTTTTTTTTACTTTTTCACTGCCAACTTTTGTTGCTTCTATTTCAGTTACATTAACATTTGAAGGGTTACAATTCTGATCTGGAAAAATTTCGATAATTTAGTTTAGATAAAATAAATTACTTGGATTATTGACAAGAGCCGACCAGGTTAGATATATTACGTATCCTGTGATGATGACAGCTTGTAAAAGTCCGGAACGTGGCATTCTGATATATATTTTTTTAGAATTCATTATTTCTTTGAAAATCTAAAGTTACCTTTCTTGAACAAATGGAGTTATTGATAAAACGCATAAACCTATGCATAAAATTACATTAATAATTATAAAGAATTTTGGAAGTCCACATCCATCACCCTTAAGCAATTAATTTTTATAAATATTATTTTGAAATTTTACAGAAGCATAATTGATCCAAATAAAAACAGTTGCAACAAGACATGCTAAAAATCCACCAAATGTCGTGAATAAAAGACCAGCGTAACATAATCTTGAATCACTATCTTCATACCTAGAATTATGTATATGTGATTTTTTAAATGGATATACTTTTTTCATACTGGGAAACCCAATTTTCAGCAAGACCATGCGCAAAATCTACAATTAAGATGAGCTGGATTAAAATGAAAATAAATCCACCAAAAAGTCCAATCCACATCAACGCTTTAAAAGTTTTTGGTAATTTTCAATTTAAATCACTTCAACTTACGTGAAGAGATGCTGTCGTTTTTTATCATGAAAAAGCCAATTATTAAACCAAAAAATGCAAGATATTTGAAAAACCTATAAATTTCCATTTTTTCGAAACTAAATATAAATTTCTTTTTTATTTTCACCAGAATCCGTTTTGAATTGCAGATCTACCATCTTTTGATGAGTTTACACCAAACATTATAAACATGAAAAGAAAAAAAAATGAGGAAGTAGCTGCGCCAATTCGATAAACTGCTTGATATCCAACGGCATGATTACAATTCAAGCCAGCATAGTCTTCAAGATTTTCACAGAACCATTTGTTCTGAATACTTTTTTTTTTGAAAACAACTTAAATAAAAATCGATACTTCAGAGAGCGATTTTTGAATTCCTGACGTTAGCATGATACATGATAAAAAGGTGGCAACAAACAACATTCCCGCGTACATAATTCTTGTCATTGTTGAATTTCGAGCTGATGGACAAAATGAACAACAACAAGAACATGCGGCACTTCCAAAACAACAAGCTAACTGAAAAAAAGCACTATTTTTGTTTAAAAATTTTTTTAACGCAACCTGTGGAATACACAATGGTGCAGCTAAAAGTGCTCCCATTTTTGAATATAGTTGAATCGATATTAATTATATTAAAATTGAAAAAATATTTCTGTTTTTTAAAAAATAAATATTTTTCCGAGAGAAGTACACAGCCGAGAAACCGAAGCTACAAACTTGGGAAGTTCGGTCATTTGTTGTAACACCCTTTTAAATATACTAATTTTTTTGTTTGTAATTATTCCTATGAACACACGAATTTTTTTTTCTGTCTAAAGTTGAAAGCTTAAACATTGATAAATTTTCTTGTTTCAACGAAACTTCCATATGATTTTTAATTTTGCAAACCTTCTGTTTTCATTATCTTATCAGTTTCAAAATTCTTATCACTAAAAATATTATATTGCAAATTTGGAATTATTCAGTGTCTGAAACAACACCACATTTCTAAATAGCGTGATTTTCAAAAAGCAATAATGGTTGATTTGAAAAATATTTTCAGGTTTTTTTATTACTTTAATTCTTTCAAAAATTCAAACTTATTTTTTTAAAGTCAGATTGATGCGGATTATGAAAACTTGAAAAATCTTCTTCAAGAAGCTGTAGCAATTCAAAGTGTTTCCGGTGATCCGGCAAAACGTGAAGAAGTTCTTCGAATGGTTGAATGGATGAAGTGAAAACTTTTTTGGTTGTAAAAAAATATAATTTAAATCACAGAGTTCATCTAGAAGGCATTGGAGCTTCATGCCGGTTAGCAGATCTTGGAAATCAAGAAGTTGAAGGAAAAAGCCTTAAACTTCCTCCAGTTTTGTTGGGAAGTTTAGGAAATGATAAAAATAAAAAGACTTTACTGGTTTATGGACATTTAGGTGCGTGAATGATTAAAAAAAATTGTTCTTTTAATTTTTGCTTTAAGATGTTCAACCAGCTGCTAAATCTGATGGTTGGAATACTGAACCATTTGAACTTGTTGAAAAAGATGGAAAACTTTATGGCCGTGGTTCATCTGATGATAAAGGTCCTGTCCTTTGTTGGCTTCACGCTATTCGTGTTGCTCAAAAAAATAACATTGATCTGCCAGTCAACATCAAATTTTGTTTTGAAGCAATGGAAGAATCTGGATCAGTAGGACTAGAAGAATTATTGATCCGAGAAAAGGACGGCTTTTTAGCTGGCGTTGATTTTGTTTGTATTTCGGATAGTTATTGGCTTGGCACTAAAAAGCCATGCTTAACATACGGGCTAAGAGGAATTTGCTCATTTTTTGTCGAAGTCACCGGAATCAAACAAGATTTACACTCAGGAGTGTTTGGAGGAGTTGTGTAAGCAACATTTCTATTTTAAATTGTGAGATAAAACCTTATTTTTAGACATGAGCCACTTCAAGATTTAATTCATGTCATGTCCCAACTTACCACTGTTGATAACCGAATCAAAATTCCTGGAATCTACGATCAAGTTGCGGCACTTTCGCCGATTGAAGAAAAAACCTACGACGACATTGAATTTGACGTTGCTGAATTTCGAGAAAGTGTTGGAGCAAAAAAATTGCCAACCGAAGATAAAAAAACTCTTCTTTTAAGACGATGGAGAGAACCTTCGTTAGTAGAAAAAAAACGTCACAAAACACAAATAATAATTATTTTGTAAAGATTAGCGTTTCATGGAATTGAAGGAGCATTCTATGGACCAGGAGAAAAAACTGTGATTCCATCAAAAGTTATTGGAAAATTTTCAATTCGAATAGTGCCAGATATGGTGCCAGAGCAGGTTAAAAACTTTTTGGCGGATGGCCAAAAATTGTTAAAAATTTAGGTAAATAAGATAACAATTGATTATTTGAATTCAATTTGGAAAGCGCGTGGTTCACCAAACACTTTCAACCCAAAACCTGGGCACAGTGCCAAACCATGGGTTGCCGATGTGAATGATCCAAACTTTTTAGCCGGTGCTCGGGCTATGAAATTGGTTCATGGTGTCGAACCGGATCGTATTCGGGAAGGTTGCAGCATCCCAATCACATTAACATTCCAAGAATTGACTGGAAAAAGTGTGTTACTTCTCCCATTAGGAGCTGCAGATGATATGGCACATTCTCAAAATGAAAAGAATAATAAATGGAATTATGTGGAAGGGGTTAAAACATTGCTGGCCTATATTTTAGAACTTGGAAATGCCTAATTAGTTAATTATTTTCATTGTTCTTTTTTCTTTTTTTATCAGCACGCGTGTATCATTGTGATGTGATGATAACAACATTATTTTCAAATAAATTCCATTTTTAGCCAAAGTTAATTAAAAAATGACGGCGAATCTAGAAAATGAGGTATTTTTCATGAAACAGTTTTATAAACCCAACAAAACGTTGAAGCGAATTGATGACGAAGAAGCTGATGAAGAAGCTGAAAGAATAAACTATTTAACATTTTTTGTAAATAAAATGTTAAATGCACCAATAAAGATGAACAAGTAAACAATAAATTAATTAAAAGTAGGATTGAAAATTTAAAAAATGCAGCAAAAAACCAACACAATTAGTTGATGTTCGAGTAACAGAAGAGGAAATTCGAATAATTTCTATTTATGCATCAGTGTCATTTGCCGCTGATCCATCACTCCGACGAATTAATGAATCGGTTCTTCCAATTCATATAGTTGGAGATATTCATGGCCAATTTAATGATTTAAGACTTATTTTTGCCAAGTTTATTGTTATTTATTTATCCAAATTAAAGTTTTGTTTGAGTTTCTAGTTGTGGACATCCATCAACGACATCTTATTTATTTCTTGGTGATTATGTTGATCGAGGAATGCAAGGGGTTGAAACAATTGTTTTATTAATGGCTCTTCAATCACTTTATCCTCAAACAATAATTTTGTTACGTGGAAACCACGAAGATTATAATACTTCTTTAACTTATGGTTTTTATGATGAATGTCTCATGAAATATGGTTCTAATGGGGAAATGGTATGAAAATTTAATTCTATTGGTAAGTGGTGACAAGACCACCACAGTGTCAGCTCATTCAATGAGCATGTTCCTTTAAAAAACTGTAAACAACTTTGAATGTCGGTCCCGATTAACTGGCGGAAATACGTCCATTTCAAGTTTTACTTTTTCTTCCGCTTTTAAAAATTAAAAAAAGAAACTATTAGTTTTAGGTAATCGTTTTAATTTTATAGGTTTTTTTCAAAAAGCAACAAGCAAGCTTCCATTTTATTTTTAAAATGTTGAAAATTTATGATCCTAATCCAAATGGAAAAAAAAAAGAGAAAAAACAATTTTTTTTAAAGGTTTGGTTGCACTTGGTAAGCGCTTTCAATCATTTGCCATTCTCTGCACTGATAATTGATAAAATCTTTTGTACACATGGAGGAATCTCGCCAAACATGCAAAATGTGTCAGACATTGACAAAATTGTTCGACCCACAATTATTCCATCGTATGGATTGGCGTGTGATTTAGTTTGGTCAGATCCCGAGTCGAACTCAACTCATTCCGGATACATGTTGTCATCAAGAGGAATCTCATTCTCGTTTGATGATTCGATTATTCACGAATTTTGCGAAAATAATCAATTGGATTTGGTGATTCGAGCTCATCAAATAACCAGTGAAGTTTGAGTTTCAGCAACAAAATGTTGTTTTCTTTTTGAAAAAAACAATTTTTTTTTTAAAGATGCTTCACGGCGGATATAAATTTCATGCAAACGGAAGGATGATGACAATATTTTCAGCACCGAATTATTTGAACATGAAAAATGATGGATGCGTTATCAGAATTGATAAAAATGTAATCATTTTAGTTTTTTTTTTGGGTTTTGAATAGAAAAAAGATTTTTTTTTTAAATTTTCCAGAAAATTCTTAAACCATTCGTCATCAGACCAATCATTTCAAACTTCAAAAAAAAGTTTTCATTATCAGCCACAGCTGAATTGCCTGTGGAATAATTTTGGGAAAAGAAAAAAACAAATTTGGTTTTTTGCTGAAAAAAAAAGTCTGAAAAAACTGAATTTGACAGATTTAGTGACTAATAAATGACAAATTAGAAAATTAATAAGATCGAAATGTTAAAAACCACACACAGAAAAGGGAAAAAGAAAGAAAAATTCTCATTTTCATGTCAAATCTCATTAGCATATTTAGGTTTGAAGTTGAAGGAGACGTTCTTTTAGTTTTTCATTTTTTCTTTTCTTTTTGGTGTGGAAGATCAAAAATTTGTGTTCTTTGACTCGCCGCCTTTTTTTTTTTTTTTCAAGTTCAATTTTATGACTTTGGCAAGTCTGAAACATTTTTAGAGGCCAAAATTTTAGGAATAGCAAGTTGAAGCTCATTGAACCATGCGATTTTTTGTTGAAATATGCAGAAGACAAAAGTGAAAATGGCTACTACCGATGTCGTCGCTTCACTCTCTCTCTCTCTCCCTTGGTTTTTTATTTTTTTCAGTTTTTTTCCACTGGAGGTTTTTTTTTTTTTTTTGAAAAATTCTTCAGAATCGAAAGGCAAGAAACTATTTTTTTGCAAAAATTTAGATGAAAAAGAGCGGGAGGGTGAGGAAGAAGCCGTTAGAATTCAGTGAGCTCTGCAAATTAGTTGTGCTGATTTTTTAGTCCGATAAAAAGCAGCAAAAACAAAAAAAAATCGTTTTTTTTCCCTTTACGCTTCCAATTAGCCGCCAAGCGTTTTTTTTTCTTTTTTCATTTTTTATTGGCAGAAAGTCGCTCATCTCCTGGCGGTTATTGGTGGTCCCTGAATAAAGAAATGAAAGAGGGAGAGAGAGAGAGAGAGAGAGAGAAATGAGAGGAAGAAGGAGGATGCTAAATACCAACTTTTTTTCACATTTACATTTATCTTTTCAAACCAGTCATTTTTATTCTATTTTTGCATTGAGAAACCTTCAACGACAAAAAAAATAACAAACGATATATCATCGAGCGACATGTCAAAAAGCATACATTTATTTTTCCCCTTCCCCCTCTTTGGTTTTTGGGGGGGAAGAAATGATGAGTTTTATTTCGATGAAAAAATGAAGAGGCGTGGAGAAGCGGTGAAGAAGAAAAAAACATAGTTTTCTCTCTTTCTCTCTCTCTCTCTTTCTCTCTCTCAAGACTATATTTTCAGCAGCAACCCCACCCCCTAACCAGGATATCATCATTTCACTTTTTTTTTTCAAATTTTACTGTAAAGACGGAATGACGTTTACCTACTTTCACGTTTTCTTTTTGAGAAGTAGAAATTGATAAGAAGAAGAAAGAGACAGAGAGAGAGAGAGAGAGTGAAAGAGAGAAAGAAAATTATAGGATTTTTTTTAATTATAAATTCTTCGTTTTTTTTTCTTTCAATATTTCTTTTTAAGAATTGTTTTGGCTTACTGTATTTTTGTTTAAATACTTTCAAAAAATACAGTAACCCAATTTTTTGAAATTTTTCCAAAACAAAATAAATAAACAAAAATGAATATGATTCCATAAAATGAATGATGAATCTATGACAACAAAGCAGAAGACAATAAACATTTTGTTTGGATTTAATTTTCAGTGACCTGACAGTTGTTATTTATTTTTTTCCTCCTCCGCCACTGCCACCACCACCCACACCACCACAATTTGAAAGAAAAGAAGAAAAGTTTGAAAATGTGCGGCGGCTGTGGGGAGGGGAAGGAGAAAAAGGGGTGACGAAGGAAAAAAGAAGAAAGAGAAAAATTCCTAAGCGGAGGCTCACAACCAAAATTTTTTTTTTTTTTTTTTTTTTTTTGATAGGAGAAACAAAATGGTGTGGGAGGATGATGTTAGAAGGGAGAAGAAGGGGGAGGGGGATGCTTCTTATTTTTCCATCTAATCCGGGCCTGTCGAAGGAGAGAAAAGAGAAGAAGGGGGAGGGGATTCTTGCTTTTCTCAAAAAGACTCTAGCTTTTTTCTTTTTTTTTTCATTCAACTTTTTATACTTTCTCTCATTCTCTCTCTCTCTCTCTCTCTCTCTCTCTCTCTCTCTCTCTCTCTCTCTCTTAGAATTATCTTAACATCGAACATTGTGTTTCTTTTTTTGCTGTTCTTTGTCATTTTTGATCTTAACCAAAACATTTTGTAGAGCAAAACTTGTCGCCGTTGATATTGGAGTCGGTGGATTCAGTTTTAAAATCTCTCGAAGCTTTGTTCACTGATATCTTCTCAAGCAAAACGAACAATGGTAAGTGATATGTCAAATATATTGAAGAGATTGACAGGAATTCAAAGGCAAAAAAATGAATAAAGGAAACAAGAGAGAGAGAGAGAGAGAGAGAAAAGACAAAATGTTGGCAATTTTTTATTCATCCAAATTTGAAATCCCCTCTTCACGAACTTCATCGAACAATCATCGAGGGAGAAGATTTGGTTATCGTGATATGGTGAACCACCCTCATCTAACACTAGAGAAAAGCTTGAGATCACCACCAGGCATCACCTCAAACCGCGCCAAAAATATCGCCAACAAGGGAATTCTTCTCTTCTTTCTTTCTTTTTTTTTCTCCACCCTCTCCCTCTCCCCCTCCCATTTCTTTCTTTCTTCCATTTTTTTTTTTTTTTAGTTGGTATGTGGAAAAATGTTAGTTTGTATATCGACTGCTGCTGTTGTCTTCCCCTCCCCGGAAAAAAAAACAAATTCTCACTTTTATTTATATTTTTTTTTTCGTTCGTCCTTCGTTGCACTTTTGGAAAAAATCATACCCCCCCCCCTCCTCCTCCTCCTCGCCGGCTCATTCGCCTCCTTTTTTTTCTTTTTTCTTTTGCCCTGTTCAATTTCGATAAAACATGGAGAAAGTGAAAGGAAAAATTGAATGAATGAATGAATGAATGAATAAAAAAAGCAGATTCCAAACGGTTAGTGTGTTGTCGGTGTTGTTAGGAAAAATAAAAAAACATAGAAGCGACATGCTTATCCTAGACCACCACTCATTGATTTGTCACTCACTTAGCTGTTGTCGAATTTTTTTCTGCTCCATTTTACAACAAAACATTTGCGCCCCCTCCCCTTTCTGATGATGGAAGCTTTTCTATCCTATCGTTGGTTGGTTACTTTTTTGTTCCCCTACCCCCCTCCCTACGGTTTCTTGGTTTTGTTTGAAACCTAAAAAAAAACGGATTTCTTTTTTTGACTTCTCAATGAAGAAGCCAAAAAAAAAACAACTGACGCCCATCGTCATCCCCAGTAGTTCGTTCGCCTGCTTACTCTCCTATCGATTATCGAAATCGGTGATCAATAAATTTTCTTCCGAGATTTTTTGATTTTGTTGTCTGTAATTTCGGCGATTTTTAAGCACTTTTAAAATGAGTTTTTTTTTCTTTGTCTTTTTCGAATTTTCTTTTCATTTTAGTCTTAAAAGACATAAATCAAAAAGAAAAGCTTAGTGGAAAAAAATTGTGCCTATGTGCTTTTGGTTTTTGTTGCTGCTGCTGCTGCTGCTGCTGCAGTTGCTCCTGATGATAATGATGATACTCACATTTCTTTGTCTTTGTGGAAAAAAAGTCACCTTATGTCTCTTTTCACTTTTCTTACCTCAAACAATTTTCCTTTTTTTTTTTTGAAAGGGAAACGGGTTCCCCACTCTCTATCTCTCTTTGTTTTCCAAGCAATGAAAGATCAATTTGAAAAAAAAAAATCATTGGCTCTCAACTATTCATGAGATTTTCCTCATTTGCTAATGGGTTTTTTGAAAAAAAAAAAAAATAAAATGCGTTGAGATATTTCGATCAGCGTAACCGAGAGAAAAAGAGGAAGAGAAGAAAGGTAAGGAAGGACACTTTCAATTACCCCCCGGCGGCACCTCTAATTCTGACGGTGGGCAAAAAAGCTTTCAACTAATTACCGTAATTGAAGAAGAAAAAACGAAGAAGACTTCAACACCTCACTCAGTCAGACTCTGTGTGTTTGATTTTTAAGCTAATAAATAAAATGTGAAAACGTCGCTCTTTTCCCCCTTTTTTTTTTTTTTGTTTTTCTTGCTCTTTTTGGTTTCTACTTTGACGCCCCAATTTTTTACGACTTTCCATAATGCGTCAACGTGGCTCTTTTTTTCCTGGCTCGACGTTTTTCTGCCTTCTTCTTTCTGCTTTTTGGACGCGCTTCGATTACTTTCTTTGTACCAACACTCTCAGGCCGGTTTTTGTCAAGTTTAATGAAAAAAAAGTGTTGTGTTGACTGTTGCTCACCTCCCAATTCTCCCTACAGTACTCGTTTCTCGATTGAAGGGAAGGAAGGAAAGGGGGGGGCGCGAAAAAATGGCCGACGGCCAATTGAGCCGCGAACAAAATTTATAAGAATCGTTTCAAACAAAAAAAAAAGTCGTCAAGTAGATATTGAGAAAGGTTCAAATACACTCGAGATCGCGTCAATTTTTCAAGTGGATCCACACCACGAGTTAAGATGGATGAAGCCTTCCTTTTTATCAAGGTTAAACTTTCAACTGTATTTTTTTTTATTCGGTTCACCTTTTTTCTCCTTTTTTTTTCTTTTATGCTTAAATTTATAACTTTTCAATTTTCATTCAACATTTTTCACATTCTTAATCGAAATGAGTGTCATAATGGAGTGTCGTAAAATTTTATTTAAACAATCTCGAAATTTGTTCGTAGGGCCAATGTCAAGATCTAAATTTATATACAAATATCAGGTATATCGATATGATATTATTAAGATAATGAAGGAGAGAAGGGGTGGGGAGAAAATCGAAGCGGGCTCTGTCGGTCCTTTTGTTTATCTTCCAAGGTTGGATGGATTACCTTAGCACATCAGCAAGAAAACTGATGATGGGATAACTTGATCGTCGATGAGCAGCAAGCTTGTCTAGAGCGCACACACAAATTTAGTTTGCACAAAAAGAAGTCGCTTTTTGATCTTATTATTTTATTTATACGCCGTTGATAAATTGCGCATGGTCTTCATTTGTTTTTTTTTTTAAATCTAAATGTTTTGCCATTTTTTCCTGATTTTTTTAAAAGTTGAATTTACTAGAAGCTTGATCTTCCCAATTTTTGTAGTTTGTGGTGGAGCAAACCCAACAAAAAAGTGATCAGCTTCCATATTTTGTAGTTTGTAGTGTCCCGTTGTTCATTTTGTTTTCTGCCGTTTTTTCCCCCGTTTTTTCGGTTCTTTTTCGATTTGTTCGCTTTTTTAGTGATTAGTGATGGTTAAGAAAAAAAACTTTATAACGAAATATGAAGGTCCCACTTGAATAATGCTCTTTCATAATAAACACACAACACAACACGAAGAAAAAATATAAAATAGAAGGACACATTGTTCATTAAAAGAGAAATATGTAGAAATAGGAAAAAAAAATAAGAATAAGAGAGAGAGAGAGAGAGAGAGAGAGAGAGAGAGAGAGAGAGAGAGAGAGAGAGAGAGAGAGAGAGAGAGAGTGAGAGGATGGAAGCGAAGGAAGAAGAAGAAAAAAATAATAATGAAGAAGAAGAAGAGAATGGGCACACACACACACAAAAAAATATTTATTCTACATCTACTAGTACCACCACCACCACCACCACCATCATCATCATCAGTAGTAGAAGTCCCATCATCATTGCACTGCACACATATGTACAACTACCATCACCAATCCCACCGTGGCGCGCGCCCTCTCCACCTCCCCCTCTCACCCACCCCTTATTTTTAAGGAAGTGAAGAAGAAGGAGGGACACGCCACAACAATTGTCTTAAATGCATCAAGTCTCTTCTTCAGCTTCTTCTTCTTCTTCTTCTTCTTCTCCTTCTACTTTGTGCTGCCGTCATCATCGTTGGTTGGCGGATGCCCAACAGTGGCCTACTACTTCCCCATTGTGACTTTTGATTTATATCCTCCTCCTCCTCCTTCTTCTTTTTTTTTCTATTTTGTTCTACTTTTTTTAATGGGAAAAATGGTTGAAGAAATCTAGAAGTTTTTGATCTCTTTCAGTCATGAGAAGAACAATTTTTTTTCAAAGTTTTTTTTTCTTTTTATTAAATCTTCTTCAAGATTTCTTTGTCTGCCAAAAAAAATGAATAAATTGAATTTGAACACATTTAAATTAATTCCTAAAATGCTAAATGAACAAAAAACCAATGTTTGATCTACCTCACAGAAAAAAAATTCACCAACTATCTCATTTTCCTTCCTTCCGTTCCTTCCCTTTTAAGAAAAAATACACGCTTTCCTTTATTTCTCTCTCTCTCTCTCTCTCTCTCTCTCTCTCTCTCTCTCTCTCTCTCTCTCTCTCTGTGTGTGTTCATTTTATTCTCAGCGATTTAAGCTGAGAGAGCAGTGCGGTGTGCTTCTGGTAGCGATGCTGGTGGTGCGTTGAACCATCATCTAATAGGTCGACGGACCCTTTTTTTAGTTAGCCGAAGACGTTTTCGTCGTGTCACATCCACCGACTCTATTCCACACTCTTTCGATTCATATGTTATTATAATATTTTTTCTTTGATTCATTTTTTTTCCGCTAGATGGGTTTTTTTTTTTTTTGGAAGAATATTGATTTTAGCTTATGCGGATTTAATTTAATTTTAAACTGATCTTTCTTGTCCGTCCTAAATTTTCGACCAGTATCGTATTTTTCTCATCCCCACCCACAAACTAATAAAACAAAATCTTACTAAGTGAATCATATAATAAACTTTATTTAATTTTTTCTCAGATTATTTTCTCCAGTGAGCCTCCACCTCCTCTTCGCCTCTCTTGCTCTCATGTGCATCAAAAAGTTTATAACCAGCCTTAAATGTAACCTGACACCATTTCCTTATATTCCGTACACTTTTTTATTGTAAACTTTCTTTCTTTTCTTTTTCTTTTTGTTTGGCTCTTGAACCCAACAAGCTTTTGGTATGATTTTTATTTATTTATTTTTGTCACCCACGCATTTTGGTTTTAAACTTTGACTTTACAGAAAAAATGATGGAAGAAGAACCGCCGGAAAATGTTAAGAAAAGCTTGAAAAAAAATAGGGAAAAGTTGTATGCAGAACGTAAAAAAATTGAATGTCAGAAAACTTAGTTCATCATGTGCGGAAAAACAAGAATGGAAAAAAAAAGAAGGAAGAAAAGAAATATTTTGAGGAAAAATTGAGAATTCTATAAATTGTGGACTTGCTTAGAAGGAAGTCTATGTTAAACGATCGTTTTATGGGAACACACAGACAGGGTCGATATTGGTTTTATTATGTGAAAAAAAAGCGTCGAGAAAAAGGGGAAGAAAAGAAGAGGCTGAACAATTTCACAAAAACTTCATTTGATTTCCAATTCTTTTTTTCTTTTTTATTTATTTGAAACTTGTTTCCTTCTAAAAAGAAAAACAAATTTGATAATTTACAGGATCATCATCGTGAGGATGCAATCCTCTTCGGTGGGAAGAAGTGGCATCAGTGCTGATGATCCTCGATTTCGTCAGACACAATTATTTCAGATGTTGATGAAGGTGGCCTCCAAAATTTGAAAAAAAAAGAAAAGGGAAGAAATTCAATATTTTCAGGTAATTGAAACATCTGCCGATAATGTGACATCCACCATCACCGCGTCGCCGTCAAACTTGTTGACGACGACAAGTTCATCAATAGTGGCTTCAAACAGTGACAATAGTTATTCGACATCGTCACTTTTTGGTGATGAAGGTCGAATAATATTTATTGTTGTGATTGGAATCATTTTTGCAATCATAACATCAATCGGAAACTTGATGGTTCGATTAATTTCTGCGCTTTAAGAAATCCTTGAAATCTGATTTATTTTCCAGGTGATGGTTAGTTTCAAAATCGACAAACAACTTCAAACAATCAGCAATTATTTTCTATTTAGCTTGGCTGTTGCAGATATTGCAATTGGTAAATTCAAGAATTTGTTTTAAAGTCCAAAAAAAGGCCAATTTTACGATATTCTCCGGATTCCTGACCGGTTAAGGCCCATTTAAGACCCTGACAGAGACTAATCTGATAGAATCAAGTGCGTTCTATCGATCGACACTAGTCCTGTTCAACAAAACTTAAAATCAATAAAAATAGGGCCTGATAAACCTTAAAAAGAGCCTGAAAAAGGCCTCTTTTACGGTATCCCCCAAAATCCTGATCGATTAAGGCCCATTTAAGGCCGTGACAGAGACTAATCTGATAGAATCAAGTGCGTTCTATCGATCGTCACTAGTCCTGTTCGACAAAACTTAAAATCAATAAAAATAGGGCCTGATAAACCTTAAAAAGAGCCTGAAAAAGGCCTCTTTTACGGTATCCCTCGAAATCCTGACCGGTTAAGGCCCATTTAAGGCCGTGACAGAGACTAATCTGATAGAATCAAGTGCGTTCTATCGATCGACACTAGTCCTGTTCAACAAAAATCAAAATCAATAAAAATAGGGCCTGATAAACCTTAAAAAGAGCCTGAAAAAGGCCTCTTTTACGGTATCCCTCGAAATCCTGACCGGTTAAGGCCCATTTAAGGCCGTGACAGAGACTAATCTGATAGAATCAAGTGCGTTCTATCGATCGACACTAGTCCTGTTCAACAAAAATCAAAATCAATAAAAATAGGGCCTGATAAACCTTAAAAAGAGCCTGAAAAAGGCCTCTTTTACGGTATCCCCCAAAATCCTGATCGATTAAGGCCCATTTAAGGCCGTGACAGAGACTTTTTGTTTTTTTTGAAATTAAAACTGTTTAAGCTGATGAAATGTTTTCTTTTAATAGGCGTCATCTCAATACCAATGTTTACTTATTACACTGCTATGGATACTTGGGGAATCGGTTACACCATGTGTCAATTTTGGTTGTGTATTGATTATTTGATGAGCAATGCTTCGGTGCTTAATTTGCTTCTCATTTCATTTGATCGTTATTTTTCGGTGACTCGTCCACTATCATATCGGCCAAGGTTTTGTTCAGTGGGGCCACTGCTGATCTTCTGCAATTTTGCGGAATATAAACCAGTAAAATTGTTTTTTTTTCCAGAAGAACAACGAAGAAGGCTTTGACAATGATTGCATGCACCTATATCATTTCTTTAATTCTCTGGCCACCGTGGATCATTTCATGGCCATACATCGAAGGAAAGTTCACTGCCGAACCGGGAACATGTGTCGTGCAATTTCTGCAAACCAATCCCTACGTCACTGTCGGAACCGCTGTGGCAGCCTTCTATTTGCCTGTCACAATAATGATCATTTTGTACACAAGAGTCTACTGGGAAACACAAAAGCGACAAACCGAGTTTCGAAATTTGCAAGCGACGCAGGTGAGAAGAAAAAAAATTTGAAAAAAAAAAAGAAAAGTGAAATTGATCCCGATTTTATCAAAAATAATTATTATAGAAAGGATCGGAAAGTTTGAATTTATCAATAAGATCAAAAAGAAATTCAAAAATAATAAAAAGGATGAAAAAGGTTTTTAGCCAGCCACCCCCTTCCCCCATTTTTCCATCCCCTTTCAATTTTCAATTTTCTCTCTCTCTCTCTCTCTCTCTCTCCATTTTTGCTTATGAAGAATCATCAAGTATTCAATGTTTTTTAAAAAGAATCATGATTTTTTTGCAGTTTTCCCGACGATCTATTAAGCGTGATGTTTCATCAACATCAATCTTAAAATCGAGCGGATCTATTCGGAAAAAAACAGCCGGAGATTACGGTGAAGATTTAACGTAAGCCAAGAGAGAGCAAAAACGGCGAGGATATCTCAATCTCGATGTCTCTTTCAGATGCAACAATTCTCGAAATTCTAAAAGAAGATCATGGCTTCGCAATTGTACGGGAAAATTGAATTCATCATCCGAAGACAGTTCAGAAGCGGCTGCAATGAATCTCGATGATACTTCGTTGTCATCTTCCCACTTCACTTTAAGCGCCGGAAAGAGAAAAAATGTTTCACCGCCTTGTACACCGTTGTCAACCAATTTTGTAATTATTATTGATTTTTGTCAATTTTTCACTGCATTTTCTTTGATTCTCAGGAAGACGAAGAAAAAACGGATGCTGGTCAATCAATGCGCAATGGATCGGCAAGATTCCGAACTCGACCAGATATCAAAATGGATAAAACGAACAGTTCAGACACCTACACGGTTTTAATTGAATTAAACGATGAAGGGCATCGACCAAGTGTTCGCCTTAGTAATTGTGAAGCTTATTTAGAGTACGAACATACAACTAAACTATGTTGATCCATTGTAAATTATTATTTTAGCAGCGACACAATTCCATCGAGAAATCGTTCAAAATCTGATTTTTGTAGCGAAGCTGATGAGCGTCGTCGAAGTCTTCTACAGAAACGTGAGAAATTTTTCCATTTTTAAAAACAACAGAAAATCACCTAGAAATTCAGAGTCTCCTTTGAAAAATGGCCGAATCCTCAAAAATTTCTCATCAACTGAAAGAAAAAGTGAAAAAGATCAAAGAAAAAATGAAAGAAAACAAGAAAGCAAAGCGGCAAAAACTTTATCTGCCATTTTGTGCGCTTTCATTGCTACGTGGACACCGTACAACTGTAAATAAATTTTGTTCAAGAAAACTTGAATAAACTTCAACTTTTCAGTGATTGTTTGTTGGGAAGCATTTTTTCCAAACACTGTGCCAAATATTCTTTGGACTTTTAGCTATTTTCTATGCTATATTAATTCAACCATCAATCCACTTTGTTATGCACTTTGTAATGCTAGGTAATTTCTCTTTTTTTTTCAATTTTTGTAACGTCTAATTTGTTAGATTTCGTCATACTTACATGCGAATCGTCCGATGTAAATTCAAGGCGGAGCGTCCAACTATCAATCATGGATATGTTCGCAGAAATTAATTTTTATTCTTCAAAAATATGTATTCTTTTCTAATTTACTGGTCTTATTCATAATTTAATTTTTGCTCATTCACAGCGGGTTTCGTTTTCATTATGTCTCATTTTATTTGGATTTTTTGAAAATTATAATAACAACGTGATAGCTATGCATTAGATTTTTAATTTTTTTTTGTTCTTTTTTTTTACTTTCTATGAACATTTGAACTATTTCATTCATTATCTCTGAATCGCATTCGCTCTTCCATGTCAGCTGCGTTAAACTCGCGTCGTTCAATCTACAAACAATTATAGATGCTTGTTTAATTATTGATTTTTGCAAACTTTTCGGTATTCTCGACATGTTGAAATTGTGTTAGGCGAATCACTTCGATAATACATCAGAGCAGTTTCTTTAACTCCTGGTTTTTCTTCTAAAAAATTAATTTAAAAACATTTTATTTCTTTCTACTTCTTACGACACGAGCTTCGAAGGAAGCAAAATGCTCCCAAGCAAATCAGAAAAATTATAATTATTAATAACAGAAATGTTGCTGAAATAATGACGACAGGCACATGAGACATCAGTTCTGATAAACCCATTTCACATTTAAATGAACCGTTCTCATCAAAACCGCAAGTTTTTAATCTTGGCTCAATCATCTCGTTTTCCGTTTGAGTAACAGGTACTAATGTCCATCTAGGGTCTTTTTCAAATTTAAGTGGATAGTTGATGTAACCACCATAGACTTCACCATCACCAATACGAAAATCCCGTTTGGTTCGAAGTTCAGCTGGAGTTAATGCTGCAGTAATATAATATGGAACATGATCCGCTTCAGAAGTTGTAAGATCGGCTAGTTTAGTGATATCAATTGGTGCAAGATCATATGGTCGACTATCAACAACAACCATGTATCTCCTGTTAAATTTTTGTTTAAAACTAAACTATAAAATTTGTTGAAACCAAATATCTGGAGTATGAACAACTTTAACACTTTGAATATCAACATCTCTCATTCGTGAAAAATCTCCCAAATGATTAATATACTCATTTGGTGGATTGATAGAGCAAACTCGTTCTAAAAGGTTCCAATGACGGAAAACGACTGGTGACCATCGATTCCAAATATTATCAACTTTTGCACGAATCTAGACAAAATTTTAGAAATATTTTGGTAATAAAAAGAAAAAAAAACTTCAAATTTATAGTCTCTTGGTTGATTTGGAAGATTCAAAATGACTGTACATTTCCATTGACACTCAAATTTCGGACATCTTAACTTTTGCTCAGTCAGCTCTTCAGTCAAAATAGTCGAATTTATATCTTTCAAACTATATTTTACCTAAAAACCGACGAATTTTAATAATTTTAAATATTTAAAAAAGTGAAATCTTACCTGGTACGAAATGTTATGATGAGAAATTTTCAACGGCTGAAAAACAATCGAAACAGCAATATCAGTTTCAACAACAATTCGAGCTTCAGCTACAACGTATTCTCCATGTGACATCGTTGAGAAAACTGCCCAACTCGACTTTTTTTTTATTGGTGACCAGCGTTTTGTATCTTTCTAAAAGTTTAAGAAATTTTTTTAAGTTTAAAAAAAAAATTAAACGTACTAATTGTTCTTCTGAGGCAATAATTGTAATATTATAAGAAGAAGAAGGTAGCAAGTTATCCACTACAAAATCATTTGATTTTCCAGGTTCAATCATTGCTGAATTTTCAATTTCTTTAAAAACTCCATTTGGTGAATGAATTGTTTTAGCTTTAATCTGAAAAAATTAGTTAAAATACAATCCTTTTTTATTATTTTTCCAAACTGTGAACTTCGAGTTTGATTTTGTTAACCAATTTGATGGCCAATAAACAGTTAAGGAATTCGGTGTTCTTGAGCGAAGCTTCAGTATATTGACGCCATTTGTATCAAGAGTCGCAAAGATTGACCAAATCATATTTCCATAACCGAAACTGGTGCCCGCTTGAATTGTAACATTATACACTGATGACGGAGTTAGATTATCAATTAATAAACGAGTAACTGGGATTGGTACCGTTATTGATTTCAAACTTGCAGTGGAATTTAACGAAAGATCATATATTTTCACCTGAATTAATATTAATTTTGGTGGATCTCCTGTTTTTAAATTTTACCAAGTGTTGAGTTATAACTAAATGATGACCAGATTCTAGAACTACTGGTGGAACCCAAGAAATTTCGAATGACACATTTTTTCGATCAGTTTGTATCAAATCTGTTGGTGCTGGTAACCAATTCAACGCTACAAAATATTACTTAAAAATAAATAAAATACATAGCTAAAAACTTACAAGCTAAACTTGTCGTAGCCATCAGGCTTGAGTACCAAACACTTGTTTCGTTCTGAAAACAAATAATTTTTTAAAGAAATACAAGTTTGATTTTACTTGAAATGCTTCAACTGAACAACGATAAGTTGTATTTCCAGCTAAACCGGTGAAAATGTAATTTCGTAATAATCCATCAACCATAATAGTTTGAGATTCTTTTTCAGTTTTTTGTGAACCTTTGATTTAATTTTTTTTTTGAAAAAAACAATAACTAGAAATTTTTTACTTCTCATGACAGTGACAACTAATCGTTGTCGAGTGATACTCTGATTTCTATAGGGTCCAAACATCGTTGGATCATACTTCCAACTTATTTGAATCGCATTATTTTTCACTTCAACAATATCCAGACTTCCAACATCTTTATCGTCTTCTGCTGTGTTTTGAGAATAATTCAAGGAAAAATTTAAAAAATTAATAACACTTACAGATTGATGATTGAATTAGAAGAAGCAAGAAAATATAAGTGTGATGTCTCATGATCAATTACAATTGGAATTAAAATGAATGTCAATTTGATGATTTTTGTCATTTTTTCTTTATTTCATTAATCTGTAGAGAATTAGACATATAAGAAGAAAAAGAAGAAAAAGAAGAAAGAGAAACAAAAAAAAAGAAGTCATTTATTGATTTTGATAACAACTAAATTGAAAATGAAAACATAGAAATTAATTTTTTAATCGAATTGCCAATGGTTTTATCTGATTTTGTCGAACTTAAAGAATAAAAAAATTTGAGAAGATTTATTTAAAAAAAAAAGAGAAAAAAAATCATGAAATAAATATGTTGAAGCTTTTTATCAAAATTGTAAACGAAAAGTTCTCTACAAATTTTAAAACCTACTTTCTCAATAGAAACAAGTGCGCTCTAATGAAAAAATTCTTACTATTTTTTAAATTTAATTTGTAAGAGTATGTTTTTTAAATTTTAAAAGAAAAGTTACAAATTTTTTTGCTAGCTATTATTTTGTTTTAAAAATGTCCTTTAACTTTGAAGCTAAAATATTAAAAAACCATTTTTTAAATTCCGGTCAAAGTTCATATTTATTCCATTTCTTAAAAAAACTTCAAACAATTGAAA
Organism: Caenorhabditis drosophilae; assembly: GCA_963572285.1. NCBI lineage: Eukaryota > Metazoa > Nematoda > Chromadorea > Rhabditida > Rhabditidae > Caenorhabditis > Caenorhabditis drosophilae. The sequence continues at coordinate 1,008,497 of OY751564.1, read as the reverse complement.
AATATTTCTAATTTTAAAATTTTTTTGCTCTTTTTTGATAAATAAGTTTTCTTTTTCTGATAAATTGTTCCTAGCCTTTATCTTTTATTTTCAGTTATCGTTAAGTTTTCCTTTTCTTTTTTTGTGTCGATGTATTGCAAAGTGATTTTAAAAAAAAATCATTGAAAGTTTATTTTCATTTTTTATAAACTTTCCTATTTTTTTAAATTTTTAAATTGTTGAATTGTTATTGTCAAATGACCTAACAACACATCACATTGCAAATCGGAAAAACCACGGCCACAAAAAATCAATATCGCAAACGACTCTTTCATTTGTTGTTGTGATATAAAATTTTCGTGGCTTTGGTTCCAATTTCACTTTTCAATAATAAAATAAAATATATTAAAGGTTTTTTTAATTTTAATATTTAATTTTAATTTTCAGATCATCAGCACATTTAAAGTGGTTTTAAAAAAATTGCAGGCAATTTAAAATTTGTAAATAGAAAGTTGAAAATTAAGTAAAAATCGTTGGCTTCAAACCTTTTTATAAAAATGAGCTCCAGAGAATGCTCCATTTGTTATAATGAATATGGTAAGTTGTTAATTTATAATTAAAATAGTAAAACAAATATTTTTAAGATGAAAATCAACATAAACCATGCATTGGATCATGCGGGCATTCGATATGTTTAAGATGTAAAAACATGATGGCGTAAGATATTTAAAATTGTTTAAATCTATAAATTAAATTTTTTATAGAACTTCAAAATGCCCACTTTGTAATCGAGATGATGCATTCTCAGTATTAACAGTCAATTATCAGATACTTGGTTAGATAAAAAAGAAACCAAAAAAAAGTTTTTTTTTTAATTTTCAGAAATTTTAAAAACCTTCAAAGAGTTAAAAGTTGATTTTTCATCAGACAAATCACAAAGACGAGTCCATCCATCAAATGTAGAAAACCAAAAAATCTCTTGTTTTTAATTATTAAAAATATTTTTTTTAGTTAAAAGATGATGGATTATGTAATGTTTGTCACACAAAAGTTCGAAAATTAAGGATATGCGTGAATTGTGCAAAAGATAAAAATTATTTAATTGAGGAAGGTGGCGAAGTAAAGTTAAACACAAAAGACTTTTCAATTGAAGATTCAATGTTAAACGTATAAAGCCTTGATTTTATAAAAATCAATAAATAAAATTATTTTTTCTAGGCATCATTAATAGCATTATGTGGTGATTGTGTTTTAGATGGGGAACATACAGGACATCGAGTTATTCAGTTTTCAGAATTAAAAGTAAAAATAAATTTAAAAACTGTTCATTCAACAAAAATAATCTCAGAAAAACATTGATTCTCTTCACATGCAAACAATAATTCATAAATTAGACTGTGTGGAATCAGATGGAAAAAAGAAAATTGAAGATCTTCGTGAAAAACTCGAATTGGCAATTAAAGTAAGTATAGGCGCATAATTCTCGCACTATAGTATTACAAAAAGCGATCAATTATTTATTTTTAATCAAAAAAAATTAAAAAAAAAAAAGATAATTTTTAAGAACCTTCGTGATTATTATAAAGCTGGAGAAAAGCTCAACGAAGAAGATCAAAGAAAACATTATTATAATATTGAAGTTTCATTAGAATTGTATCGAAATTCAGTTTCAATGATTGAAGATGCAAGCAAACGATTTTCTATAACAGCCAACGATATCAAAACTCAAGAAATTATTGTGAAAAAGAACTTAAAACCGTTTACGGAAAAAACTGTAAATTTTGCTAACGAAGATCCAACATTAATTGCTGGTACATTCTTTTCATTTCTGTTAGTTTTGAACCTTTTAAAAACAATTTTTCAAGATCGAAAACAAAGTGTAAAAGAGCCACTTCTTATTGGAGTTTTTGACCCAAAAAATGAAGTTTGGTCATCAATTGGACGAATGCCAACATTAAAATCAAACTATGCTGTAGCTACACTTGCAAATAAAGTTTGTTCTTTTCTGTTTTTAAAATCCCAATCTTTCACATACAAAAACACTGTGATTTGTTCACAGATTTTCATAGTTGGCGGAATGAACAACGGTCAATGGTTACCTTCATTAGAAATGTATGACAGAGATAAAAATTTGAGAAAAGAGGTTTTTGTTGTTAAAAATTATTTAAATTAATAAAAATTTGTCAGGGTCCACGAATGAAGCGTGGAAGAACACGAACATCAGCTGGAATTCATGATAAAAAGTTGTATGTTGCTGGAGGATATGATGGATCTTACATGAATTCAGTAGAAATCTATGATATTGATGCAAATGAATGGAAAGATGGACCAGCATTAAATCGCCCTAGAGCTGATTCAATGCTTTTATCGTGTAACGGTGATCTTTTCGGTATGTTCATCAATCAGCAATTGTTTGCATTTAATAATTTTTGAAATGGATTACAGTTGTTGGAGGATTTAACGGAAAAGATTATGAAGAAAAAATAGAGAAATTAAATATGGAACAAATGGTGTTTGAAGAAGTAAAAAGAAAATATTTGTTTTTACTATTTAAATTTTTTGCTAAATTCAGATCGGAGAAATGAATGGAAGTCGTGCAGGATTTGGAGCATGCTCCTTCAAAGGTCGCATTTATATAGCTGGTGGTTGGAGCAGTTCGAATAATACATTAAAATCAGTGCGAAGCTTTGATCCTTTATCAAAATCGTGGCGTGATGAAACATCAATGACACGGGATCGAAAATATTTTACACTTCACGCAACAAACGAAGCTATTTATGCAATCCGAGGCTGTGCCGATAGTTGGACACAAATTGCAGAAATTGAGAAATTAAACTCGTCAACGAATAAATGGGAAGTTATTTCGTGCACTACATCAGCATCACAATTCACAATGTCATCATCAACTTCGAATTATTCTTCATTGATAGAACCGGCATCAATTGAAGACAGCTCGTAGTTATGTAATAGCAGGAGAGGGGGGGGGGGGGGGGTTGGGAGGAATTATTCCATTAATTAAATTTTTGACGGAATCCAGTACAGAAGGTTGATCCCTTGGTCCAAATTGACCATATCAACATTTTTATCGTTTTTCATATTCTTCAAATCCGACCAAACTTGTCGTCCAACTTGAAATTTGAAGCATCGTTTGAAAAAGCTCCATGAGGCCTCTGTTTTAACTTTTTCAAATTATTTTAACGATTTTTTTTCAGTGTGAGCTTTCCATACGATGCTTCAGATTTCCAATAGAAAACCCATCGCTTTTCTCTGATTTTGTCTAATCGTACCTAAGCCTTTCTCCATCCTCTGTACTAAATTTCAAAAATTATTAGTAAAAAACCCCTTTTCTTGTAAATATAGAAGAGGAAAAAGAAGTTTGACATTATCTTTTTTATGATAAAAATATTTTCAAATTCTTTAAAGATGTCAAGTCTCAAAAATTGTTTAAACTTAAAAAAGGAAACGTTAAGATTGTGGGAAAAAATTTTTAAAAATGATATTTCAAAAAAAAAATCAGCCGCCTATTTTTATTTCCGGGTTTATTTCAATTATTTGTTTATTTTTAAGAATGTTTTATAATTTTCATATTTATCAATTGTATTTTTTCTAATTGAAGTTCCAAGTCAAGGTATTGTAAAATTTAATTTGTGATAACTTTTTCACTGATCGAGGAAGACCAAAAGAAAATATTTGTTTTTTTGAATAAAATTTATATCATTTAGATGAAAAGTAAAAATGGTTTTGAAAAAAAATTACCGAGCTTTTTGAGCCAAATTTTACTTTAAGTCTTTTTTTTTTGGCTTCTCTGATAAGTGTTCAATTTTTGACAAAATCTTGAAGAGAATTATTCTTGATTGTTTTTATACTGACAAAGTGCACTTTATTTTTGTTTTTTAAACGCTTCAAACTCGGCTAGAATGTTTGAAATTTTTTAATTCTTAAATAAAAAATCGTTCCAATTGTTTGTGACGATTTTATATTTAAAAAAAAATGAAACACGTAATTTATCGAACATAGCACTTTTTACACAAAACCACTTGGGTAAGTGTTTCAACATTTTCGAAAAGTTTCGAAATTTTTCCGTCGAGTTGTGATTGACGTTGTCGAACTTTTTGTAAACGATCCTCGGTTTCAGAAAAAGCCTGAAAATTGCAACAAGAAAAAGAAATGTGAAATTACAGTTGAGGAAATGCAAAAATACCCGACGAGCTGTAAAATAGTCATCCTCATCCTCTAATTGCATCCGAAGACGCCAGCGGGTTTTTCGAAATCTGAAACAAGAAACGTCTACAAAAAGCGAGTGGCGGCGAAAAGCGATCACGTTAAGACGGATGAAAGAAGAGATCGTTGAGCAGCAGCCAATCGCATCTGATTTCGTTTTGACGTCTGCTTATCATAGTCGCGAGTGCGAAGCACGGTTCGCCACGTGTTTTGTAGAACACATGCAGCAGCGTTTTTGAATCTGAAAATTTGAATTTTCAGTCAAAACAAAAAAAAAACAATGGGGAAATCACTCATTGGTCATTGTGTTTTCAGCAATGATATGATTGACACGCTTCTCACTTGTTGTCAAGATCAATTGTCGACTTATTAAAGCAATAAGAGTTGATGAAAAAAGAGTTCCCTAAACTCGCAAAAAAATCCAATTGGAAAACAAAAATCAAACTGACGACAATTGCTGTCAGCATTGCGAGGCCACGCCCACAGAATGTGTTGACCTGAACATCACCATAACCAATAGAGAAGAATGTCTGAAAATTTGAAACGAGTGAGTAAAAATCAATGAATTTCACTTACAATTATGACGAACCAAAGATAATCGGCAAAATGCTGAAAACCACTGATTGATGGATAAGCATATCTGAAAGTGTGGCAAAGAAAAAGTGAAAATGTTTTACCATGCCAGCAGTTGTACACAGTTGTAAACGTGCTCTATTGACAAATTTAAAGAAAATTTAAAAATCATTACGCAGCTAAATTTTTAAGCAAAAAAAAAAACAGATTTGTGAGGAATAATGAGGGTACGCCGAGTCGATTTTTTGTCAAAATGTGTGAAAAGTTTTCCAAATATTTATGTTTTAAAATGATCCATAGAGCGCGTTTGCTACAGCGCAATGATAATGTTTAAATTACCTTTCACATTGTGTGAGCATCCAAGAAACAATGCACCAAAACATAATTGAAACAATTGATAAAACATAAAGTGGTCGTTCATACATTTCAGATTTTAAAACAAATCGAAAATCGACAGAAATATGATTTAGCGATGCGATGGTTCGAGTCGCCGTATCCTGAAAAAAGTCCGATGCAAAAAAAAAAAAGAAAGCAAAATAAAAAAAGTTGAAACTTGGTGTTGAGAACTATGAAGAACCACAAAACGACAAGCAATGTAGAATCGAAGAAACATTGGAAGAGTCATCAAAACAGCGACCGGAATCGCGATTTTCTGTCGCGTTTTGATTGGATCACTTGATAAATGTGGCCAACTGATCCAACCAGTTTCCGGTATTGGACAGCACGAGCAAATCAATAATTCGATAAGGATCAGAAAGCAACGATGAGTTGAAATGGCAACGTGCCAGTTTGATGTGCCAGCTTCGACCAGTTGAATCTTAAACATTTTGATTTGAAATTTTTTCAAAAATGTATGGTGGCGACGCGCCAGTTTTAAAAATTTTAAAAACTGCTTGCGAGCCGCAACGCTTCTCCAGCTTTTTTGTACTTCTGATAAAAATGCTCACCTTTATATCAATCATATGGTAAATAAAAATGAGAATAAGAAGAATCAAAGTTGTTAGAATTGCAGCACAGCGAAGAATTAAAGAACAATTTGATATTTTAACAAATTTTTGAAAAATTCCAGTCGCACAAATTTCAATATCAATCATTGCTAATATTAGGCCAGCCATGGCAACAATCAACGTGTAATCACAGAGCTTCAACAATTTTTTAAATTGACGAAAAAAAAAGAAAAGAAAAACTTTTAACTGATTCTTTACCTTGACTTTAAGATCGGACAAACGTCGCCGCGCCTGCCAACGTTGTCGAACTGTGTCGGCACTGCTCATCGCCACACCGTATCGTTTTCCGTACTGACTTGTCGATTGATTTGTGTGGTTGTGATGCTCGTCACGTGAACCCCAATCGGATCCTGAAAATGGTGGAAGAGATGAACATGTTCACACAAAAATAGGAAATTTCAGCTTTTCCTCAATGCATTTCGATGTGAGAATAAATCGGAATGATGTCGAATAAAAGTGGAAAAAAATGACGAAGAAGCGAGAAAGAAGCAGAAGAGAATTGTCTTCCAAGAATTGCTTGAACGTGTTTGGATTGGGTTTCGATCAAAGGCGAGAAATCCACGAATATCAAATGACTCTTTCTCCCTTTCTTCATCTATTTTTTCCTCATTTTTTCATGTTTGTTATGACTTTTCATTGAATTAATTGAAGCCAGCGAAAAAATTAAATGAAAAAAAAACGAAGGAAAAATCTGTTTTTTTTGTTGTTGAAGGAGAGATTAACACTCATCATCAGTTCATTTGTTTCCTCACATATGTTTTCTACATTTTTTCAACTGAAAGAATGAAAAAAATGGAAAAAAGCATTAAAAAAAGAAGAAGAAGAAGCCTTTCGTTTATTTCTCTATTTCTCTCTCTCTCTCTCTCTCGCTTAATTTATAAAAATCGAACTTTACCCAACTCACCACGAATCAATTTTGGCCAAAATCTTTCGGAAATCATACAAAAATCGCTGAACACCACAATCGAATAGAGGAGGAAACAAAAAGTGAACAAATCCAGGCAGAGCTCCTTGCGATTTCTCTCTCTCTCTCTCTCTCTCTCTCTCTCTCTCTCTCTCTCTCTCTCTCTCTTTCTCTCTCTCTCTCTCTCTCTCTCTGTGTCTCTCTGTCTTTGTTTCTATTGTCTCTATGCAAACATACTGGTTTTGCCTGAAGAAAATTCTTCTGCTGTTAGACAACCAACGAATTGAGAAGAAGAAGAAGAAGAAGAAGAAGAAGAAGAAGAAGAGAAATGTTCGAGGAAATCGTGGAGAGACAAATGAGAAGTGAAATAGAAAAAAATCAGTCTGAAATTATATGAAATGAGATCGAGTGTGAAAAAGGTAAAAATATGCTTAAAAAAGAAATAAAAATAAGTTTGGAATTCGTATTTTCCACTTATAATCACACGACGACGCCACGAAAAAAGATTATTTATTAGATGCTTATGCGGCCAAAAATCTTTCTTTCTTTCTTTCTTTTTATTTTTTTGTTTATCAATTTTGGCAACAAATTGAGTTTTTTTTTATTTTGATTATTTGTGGCAAAAATTTGATTTTACCTCCTTTTTCTTTTCAAATGAATACCAAGAAAATGTTATAAAAATTGTATTGCATGCTCCTTTAATATTATTAAAACTGTCGAAGGATTGTTACAGTAACCTAAGTTTAATATTTTGTCTGGGGGGTGGGTGCTTTTATAAAATCTTAATTGTTTTTTGAACAAAGATTAGCATTTTTCTAAACAATTTTTTTGATTACCGTAGCTTAGAATAGGAAAGTACGCTCTACCGCTAACAAAACTTTTTCAATTTGGGGGAATGAAAACCATTCCAGGGCACATTGCTTTATTTATTTTTACTTTCAAATAAAAAAAATTTGTTTTAATAATTCCTTTGGTTGCTAAGAAGCTTATTTAAAAGTGCCTGGGTTGCTAACCAAATCTCCGCCCATTTTCTCATGCCGAGGATAAATGACAACGTTTCATGCCACTTTAAAAGTTTTTTTCAAACCAGTTCGAATTATTTTACTGGAAATAATTAAATGACACATTTCGAATTAGTGTTACAGTATGATAGATATAACTCATCGTTGAAAGACCAAATAAGTTTCAAAGAATTTCAGATTTCTGGTTGGCCCCCTCAGCCTCAATTTGTTTTCATTTCTTTTAAAAAAAACAAAATACCTCGTTTTGACGAATACAAAACAAATCTTGTTTGTTTTGATAGGCCGATGGCTCCGGCTCGAACAGCAGCCATTTCCTTTTTGGTGATATTTTTCTGCAAAAAAAAAAGAAGAAGAAAATAAATAAAATTCATTCCTCATCATAAAAATGACGAAAGAAAAAAAAAGATGAAAAGTAGAAAAAAGCGGGGGAAACTGCAATTTCCTGGAATTTTCCCTAGTGCTCTTAACTGGATTCTTCCACCACCACCTCCCCCCTCATACATCCCACTAACCGTCCTCCCGTTTCATGCTCTCTTTTTATTTCTCTCTCTCTCCTCCTTCAATGGTTGGTGGGAAACAAAAAAAAAATATTGGCAAAAAAGAAAATAACATTTTCTCATACTTTTCCAATTTTTTTGTATGGGAAAAGTGGAGCAAAAAAAACCAGAGAGAGAGAGAGAGAGAGAGAAAAAAACACCGTTAAGCTTAAAAGGGGGGGGGGGGGGAAAAAGAAAAAATTCGAAAATGCATTTTTTATGAATTCGAATTTATAAAAATGAGGTGAACGTGAACGTGATGAATGATTGACAGGTTATTTCCGAATTTTTTCTTTTTTTTTCATGGCAAAAAAAATTCGGACATCGGTGACGATTTCGAACTCTCCTTGCTCGCTTGACTTGTCAGCTCAAGAAAAAACAATTATTTTACTAAAAAAAAAGAAGAAAAAACCGGAAATTTTTTAAAAGGATTTTCTTTTTGTTGTCGTTGAATAAAGCCTATATTTTCTAAAAAGAAACGGGAAAAAAAGAAGAAGAAAAAATTGTAGCAACTACATAAATCATTTAGAACAGATTACTGGCAACGAAGAGGAGCGGTGGGGCTTTTTTTCTTCTGACAAGGAAAACATTTTCAGCTCGTCGCGCCTTCTCCGATTTCAAAAATTGTAAACGTGAATTGTTGTAAAAAAAGAGAGAGAAAGAGGCGAAAAGAAAATGAAAGTCAGAAAAAAATTTGAAAAAGTCGTTTGGCGACTCATCCTAAATGCTCCATTTTAATGCAAATGCACACCGGAAGTTTCGAAATTGAATATATTTCCACGCCCTTTCCTCCATCTCTTCTCAAAAGCTTCTCATTATATCTTTAAATTTATTTTTTTTTCAGTCATGAACAATTTTGAAATGAATGACGACGCTCGGCTCTACTCAAAAATCCTTATTTGCTATTTCAGCACAATTTTTTAATAAAATCTTTCGCTGTCACCCTTCCCCCCCCCCCCTCTCTTCATTTTTTCCCCAAAAATGAAAAAAAACTTTCAAATTCAATCACAAAAATCTTTGTCAAAAAACTAAAAATTTGACACAAAAAAGTAAAAGAAAAAGAAAGAAACCCAACAAATAAAAATCCATCATAAAAGGTGTGGTCGAATGGAAAATAGAAAAAAAAGAAGGAAAAAAAAAAGAAAGAAAAATGCTCAAATTCTCCTTCCATTCCTTCTTCCTCTTCTTCTTCTCAAGTAATTGCATTTTTATGATGTGTTTGTGTCTATTTTGCATTTTGAAATAAAAATAAAAACTCTAAATTTCAGTCAAATTTTTTCGGACTGAAAAACGATTTTATAACAACAAAAAAATTGTGCTCAAAACTTAAATTTAATTCAATTCACTCCCGATTATTTACTTTTAAAGAAGCAATTATTTTAAAAATGAAAAAGTAGTAAATAAAAAAATATCATTATCATCATCAATTACAATTCAAAATTCAACATGGAAACAAGGAAAAAGTGCAAAAAGGGAGATCGAAAAACAAAGAATTAAATAATTTACACATTTTTTTTTGTTTGGTTATATTTTAATCTGGAAAATATGCCATTTTGACATCACAATTTAAACAATTTAAAAATAGTAGATCACTAAAAACCAGTAAAATGGTTAAATACTAGTGTCAAGACATTATGATGGAATATTTTTAATAAAACCATAAAACTAGTATTCAAAATTAAAGAGTGAGGAAAATTAGAAGGGAAAAATCAGCAAAAATTAAAAAGAATCGATAAATACAATTTCAAAATCATTGTTAACTTAACATCTTTTTATTCATTTCGAGCTCTTTTTTCAGCTGGCTCATCACCTCCTTCTTCTTCCTGAATTCCTTTGCTTGCATCATTTTCATCTCTTCTATCATCTCCTTCTCGTTCTCCATCATAAAACTCTCCTGGATCCTCGACAACTCCATCCATAATTGATGCTGAACATTTTTAATTTTATAAATAAATGTATTGCACAATTCATTTTTTCTTACGATGCAGTCTTCTATCTGGATCCGCCATATCCTTTGCGTACGATTCCGCATTAAGACATTTGATAGCATCTTCCGGAATTGCTGGAATTTATTTAAGTATTGAGCTAATACGGTACAGTTTTTTTTTAATCCTTACGTCTCATTTGAACACTTGGAACAAATGTCAATTTTTCCAAGTTTTGAATAACTGATTCTCTGTAATTTTCAATTAAATGTCTTTAAACAAAGCAATTTCACTTACTGTAAACGGACCAACATGTCTGAATTATTTTCATTGGTCGCATTCGAAGCTTCAATATGAAGCCGATAATTTGGTCCAAAGTATTCAAAATAATCATTATATGGAAGCTCTGAAAATTTTAATATTACATTATTAACACTAATTTTTGATTTTACCATCTGGAACTTCCTTATCAACTGCAATTGATGTTTCATAAGTCCAACATCTTGCTACATTTCTTGGTGTATATCCACCACCACCAACCATCATCAATGGTACATTGAAACTACGGAAAAAGCGAGCACATTCACCATGCCCTGTAACGTATTGTTAAGTAAAAAAAGTAGTGCTTTCTTTTACCTTTAAGAGTTAAATTAAATGGTCCTAATCGATCACCATTTAGTGAATCTGCTCCACATTGCAAAACCACTGCGCATGGTTGAAATCTCTCCATAACTTTTGTCATAACCTGCACATTTTAAAATGTGTTTTTCTTTGTTTTCTGTTGAATAACTAACCGGCTTAAAAATTGACTGATAAGTAATATCAGTAATTCCATCTCTTAATGGAACGTTAACTGAATACAATTTGCCTTTACCAGCTCCAATATCTTTCAAATCTCCCGTTCCTGGGAAGAAATCACCATATTTATGAAATGAAACTGTCATCACTCGATCAGTGGTGTAGAATGCTTCCTCAACACCATCTCCATGATGAACGTCAATATCGACGTAAAGAACTCTTAAAAAATCCCATGTTTTTAATATAGGTATGATTGTTTACCTTTTGTGATATTTCAAAAGTTCTAAAATACCCAAAACAATATCATTTGTGTAGCAAAAGCCACTGGCTTCACTTTTTTTAGCATGATGAAGGCCACCCATCCAATTAATTGCAATATCAACTTTTTGTTTGTTTAATTTTGTGGCTGCTGCAAGTGAGCCACCGCTGCTCAATTGACAAAACTCATAAAGACCATCAAAAAGTGGACAATCTTCTCCAACATTAACTGAAAAACTATTAAATGAAATTGACTCGCTAAGAATTAAAAATTACATTTCAACATTTGTTTATTGAATGATTTGATATTGTCAGGATTTGCACTTTTCAAGAAAGTCATATACTCATCTGTATGAAAACGAGTCATGTCATCAAATGAAGCTGGAAATGGACGATAGATTTCCAGGTTTCTATAAAGACCATAGTTGAGCACCAAATGATGTGTCATTCGAATGCGGTGTGGTTTCATGACATGACCTTGTCCATAATAATAATTTCCAATGTTTGCTGAAAAGTAAAATATTTAATAACATTTGTAAAATGTTTAACGTTTTTTACAATCATAATAATAGGCAACTCTTCGTTTTCCATGTTCCTTTACAGGTCCATTCGATTCCATTTTTCTAAAATTTTTTTTTTAGAACTTTCAGAAAAATGAAGAAAAAAATATTAAATATTTAGATGTAAACATTTTAAACAAAAACAAGTTTTAAAAAACTAAGACGCTAAAATAATTAGAAATCAATATAATAAGTTAATATGTGAGAGGTTTAGAAAAAAACAACTGTAAGTATGAATAAGTGACGCTAGTCAAATCTGTGCGATGGAACTGTGGAAAAGTGTGCGGCACTTGCAACTAATGAACAAACGGGGCGTGGTTTGTAGGCCGCCCGTCCGTGCAAAAAAATAAAAATTGTCCCAATTTTTTTTTCAAAGTTTTAGTTTTATTTTTACTGTTTTTTAATTTTAAAAGTCTTCCAAAAATTCATAAACATTGAAAATGTTTGATAAAACCTACATATGGGCCATTTTTGCTTAAAGAAATTTATTTATTTCTCAATTTTAATAGCTTTTTTTTAATTTCAAAGTACGTATTAATATTAAAATTAACTTAGAATAAAAATTTTGTCTTAAATAATAGCGGAATTCAATTAAAAAAACATTTTTTTTTAATTGTTCAAATACTAGGTAAACATGGTGATCGCCAAAGTTTTTGAAGCAGCCAAGTGGACCGCTGAAACTGTCAAAGGGGCCGTCATTGTTGCTGCTTCCCCAAATGCTCCAATCCCAGCCACAGACTTGCATCCACGTATGCCAGCCAGACCATGGACTGCTCAAGAATACGTAATGAATACTTAACTGTTATATATATACAATTTCAAAGTTTCAGTTAAGAATGTGGTCTTGGCGCCATTGCTGGAAGTTCCTTCCAGTTTTCCGTTTTTACATTTACTCCGGAGTCATCCTCTATGGAGTATACAAATTTGTCTTGCCAAGTATTTATTCTTTTAAACTTGTTCAATTTTAGCAAAAATATTTTTAGTTAAACCAAGGCATATGGTCCAATACACTAAAGGAAAGGAAGATCATCATCACCACGAAGTAAAAAACAATTCTGTTAAAATAAATTAAACATATTAATTTTGTCAGGTTGAACACTGGTATGGAATCCGTCAAAAGTTGGCTGACAAAGAGTATTTCAAGAAGTACAATCCGCTTAAACAGCCAGGAGAGGTCGAAGTCGGACACCATTAAAAACAGAATTCTGTTTGTTTTGATAGCCGAAAATTTTTATTTTTCCTATTCGTTTTGTTCCTTTAATTTTTTAGTTAACACGATCACATCCAAAACTATTGGTGGCTTTTTAGTGTATTAGTTTTTGGGTATGTAAGAATAAATTGATCGAAAAATCTCTCTTATCTCTTATCTTAATTTATTAATCAACAAAAACGGAAAAATTTGCATAAAAGAAAAAAGAAGAGGTTTTATTTTATCATTTTTCTATCAAAATCAATAATTAATATGCAAAGAACTGTATTGATTATTTGGGTTGTGGGAATAGTTTCAGTTTTTTGCTATAACGTTCCACCAACTGGAGTGAAAAGTGTTTCTGAGGTAATTTTAAATAAAAAGATAAAGTGTTTTACTTTTATTTTTACAGGTTGACACGATGATTCGGCAATGCTTTCAAACAATGTGTAAAGAATGGATGGCAGAATGCCATTGGTACTGTGATTCAGTTAAAGGAGCGGTATGTTTTTAATTTTTTTTTAATTCAAAGTTACAGTTTAAATATTTCCAGAGTTTTCTAAGAAGATGCAAAGATTGTTTGAGTTTTAGAGGAGCTCAATGTATGGATTGTTTTGATTTATAATTATTGATTAACGTATTTCACATAAAGAATAAATTATTTGAATAAAATAGAGATCAAATATTTCTTTAAAAGTTTGAATGATTCTTAAAGTATTTAAAGTTTTAATAAAAGTTTATAATAGTGAAAGTATTGTTAAAGTAAATGCAAAAAGCTCTGCATAAGTCGATATTAACGTTAAATATAATTCGAAAGAGCCATTTTGGGTCTGCAACAGCATGTAAGTTCTGAGTTCCTGCACGATAATCTCAATTTCCTATGACTTTTCAGCAACCTCTGTGCACTGTGAACCAACCTATGATTTTTCGAATAAAGTGTTAGAAAATGAAGAAAATTTAGCGAAAATTGATAGTTCTTTTGAGAGTTTCATTTATGAAATGAACGAAGAAACGATTAAAGTGAAGCAAAAAAAAAATTTGGTTTTTTATTTATTCTTCTGTCGTTTTTTTTGAAAAACTGAATTAACAGTTTCAGATATTTAGTGCTCGTCATAAATTGCAAAAAGAACTATCAAAAAATGGGGTTTGTTTAGTGCCGATTGGAAGTGCTTCAAATCATTTATTAAGCTCAAAGTCCGATCTCGATTTAGTCTGAAATTTCTTTGCATGAAATCGAAAAAAAAGTTTTTATTCCAGGTTCTTCTACCATCAAAAATTGAAAAGGAATGGAAAGAATTTAATGTAAAATTTAATACAAATTTCGAATTTCGAATGTAGAAAAAATGTAAGAATATGATGTTTGTCTATAAATTTTAAATTTAGGATGTATATGAATCAAATAGCAGATCAAATTCGAAAAAGTAAAATCAAAGCAAATCGTTTTCAAATTTTGACGAAATCCAGAGTAAATTTAAAATCTCAAATTGAAAAAAAATATGCAATTTTAGACTCCAATTATTAAATTTTTTCTTAGAAACTTAGCGATCGATATTCAATTTGGAAATGTGGCTCCAATTCAAAGCACATTATTTGTTAGAACTTGCGTTGAAGTTTTTTTTTTCTTTTTTAAAACGTGTGTATTATTAAGTTTTAGTATGACGAAAGAGTGAAGCCAATCATAATGTGGATGACGCATCAATTTCAAAAAGCAGGAATTCTGAATAGTCGAATGTCATTATTTTCAAGATATCATGTAAACACTCTCACAATTCATTTTCTACAGGTAAATGTTTAATTTCATCGTAGAAAAACTAATATTGGGAAGTTCAGGCGATGCCGTATCCGGTTCTTCCGGATGTTATCAAAATCTGCCCGTGGTTAAGAAAAGATAATGATTGGAATAATGCAGTAAATGTTCTGGGAAAACAGGTTGAATTTTTTTTTGCTTTAATTTATATAAATAAGATAAATAAAAATTACGAAATTAGCTTTAACAAAAAACGTTTTTAGTAAAGAGAGCGTAGGTAATTTATTTAAAAAAGACTACAAACAATGTTCGCTTAACAATTTGTTTAATCATGCAAATTTAGGGATCTCTTTATGTTCCTTGTACTCAACATTTTTCAAATGAATCCTCGGTTGCTGTGATTATATTACAGCTGATTGATTATTTCTCACAAATTGATTTTTCTAATGTTGCAATTGATACAAAAGGGAATTTATTAAAACGGTAAAAAAAATTACAACAAAACAATTTAAGTTTTAATTTTATTGTAGAAAGTCTGGAAATTCTTTAGAATTAATTGATGAATATTTTGATGAACCGACGTGTCGAGTCCCAATGGGAGCTTCATTGTTATCTCAACTTTTTGATCATTTAAAACTTTTAATAGAAAACAGAGAATTTGAAAAAGTGTTTAAACCTTAATTAATGCTTTCTTAATAAATTTTTTTTTCGATTTTAATTTTAAAGGTAAACAAAACAGGTTAAAACCCAATTTTAATTTTTTTATTCTCAGCTTCAATTAAAACGTTGAAAAAATTCAGAAGGTTGTGCATCTTATGGTTATACCAAAGCGCAGTTTTTTTAGGGTAAATGTTTGTTAGAAATTTTTTAAAGGTCATAAAATTGATTCAGGTATTTTCAACAATGACAGAAACCCTTTGTCCACCTCAAGCATGTCGCGGAATGACTCGATTAGAAAAAGAAAAATTTAAAGTGGTTGCTGAACTGCCAGTGCTGGAAGTTGATGCAATTGATATTGGTTTGATAACACGAAGAGTTCGATTAGAACCATTTTTAATTGGTCATAAATTAAGACCATTAAAGGTACGCTCAATATTTCTTATTCAATAATTAATTAATCAAACTTAAATCAAAAGTTTAGAACACGATGGATAGTGAAACCGACGGGAAAAAATATTTGGTCTTTCATCCTGATAAAATAAATACAGAAGAAAGTCGAGAAAAAATTAAAAAAATGTTAGAAATTGAATTGGGAAAAGAAAAGGTAGACACAATTAATTGGAAAATAATAGCAAAACAATTGACGTTTGAAAATTGGGATACAAAGTCGTTATTCAAAGCAATTTTACCGAAAGAATTGGATTATAGGTTTTTATAAATTCGATTTTAGGAAATTTTCAAGTACATTTTCAGCAGTTACACTCAAACAGGGCACATTGTTCATTGCAATTTTGCAGATGATTTATTACCATACCGATTTGTGATCGCTGAAATTTTGTTAAATAAAATTAATAATTGCAAGTACGGATAAAATAGAAAATTCCGGAAAAACAAATAATTACAGAACAGTTGTCCAAAAAAAGACAATAATAACCAATGTCTACCGTAATCTTGAGCTTGAATTGTTAGCAGGAGAAGAAAATTATGTTACCGAACTAAAAGAAGAAGGTCTCAGATATCAATTAGATTTCAGTAAAGTATACTGGAATTCAAGATTAAGTAATGAACATGCAAGAATAATTCAAAAATTTGATGGAAATTCATTAGGTTTGATTGAAAAATTCTATTTAAAAACATTTTAAAAATTCAGTGTATGATGCTTGTTGTGGAATTGGACCGTTTGTTTTACCAGCGTACGTAAAAAAGAAACCAAAACGAATAATCGGAAACGATCTAAATCCGGAGAGTGTAAAATGGTTGAAAACTAATATAAAATTAAATAAGGTATCAAACTTTTTTTTTCGAATTATGTATAAAAAAAAAGAGATTTTAAGATAAAATGTGAAGCGATCAAAGTTTATAATATGGATGCAAAAGATTTTATTCAAAATGTTATGGCGGATGACGTAGCGAAACAAGTTGAAAATGTGGAAGATGATGAAAATGTTGATGTTCATGTTGTGATGAATTTGCCAGGTTATGCAACAAATTTTCTACCAGCATTTAGAGGAGTTTTGACAAAAAAGTTTTTTTTAATTAGTTAAAGTTTTATAGTATTTAAAATAATTGATTTCAGAATCAATAATGAAAAAGTTATTAAAAAACGATTAAAATGGAATATTTATTGTTATTTATTTGCGAAATCTCATGTTGATGTTGAGCATTCATGGTATTGTGAAGAAGCAAAACGAATGTGTGATGAAATGCTAAATTGGAGGGAATCCTTTGTTAAAAGTTGTCACAATGTAACACCAATTAAACCCATTTAAACGTGTTGTTTTGTAATGTTGCAGGTTAGAACAGTATCATCCAGAAAAGAAATGTTTTGTGTGCACATTGAATTACCGGTCGAGTTTTTATTAGCAGAACCAGAAAAAATTGGAAGCGAAGAGCCTGAATGCAAGAAAATAAAAGCTTAAAACGTGTTGTTTGTTGGTTGGAATTTTTTGTTGTTGTTGTTACTTTTTTCGTTATTAAATAAGTTTTATTAATTTTCCTTTTTTTCTATTTTTTAATCGTATTTAAACGATTTTCCGATCTCTACGAAATATGTTTTTGAGAAATGTTAATTTGTTTCTTTTATCTTCAGATGCTCACTAGATGTTTGTCTAGGATAATTACATCTCCAAGCACTTCGAAAAATGTATTTTCTTTCAAATGAACCGAATTATTTAAATACGTAATCGAAAATTCAGATTCAAAGTCGTGGAACAGCTGCACTGCCATCATTTCAAATGTATAGTATTCGAAGGAAAATAGCCGAGAAATTATCAAATCAATACAATGAAAAACGAGCTGAAGAAATTGGTCCAGATCTAGCCGCGTTAGAATGGCTAATGGAATGTGGATCAACAAGTGTTGAAATGTCGGATGGTCAGAAGATCACGAGAATACGGGAAATGAAGGAGTATATAAAAAACACAATGGAAAATAAAGTAAGAAAATTATTCTTTTAAGTGTAAATTTGATCTTTTCTCCGATGTTTTTTTTTCTTGAATAATTTCTTGAATCATATAACGAATTTATTCATTCAATTGAAAATAAGTGTGCCCAATTATAATATAGTTCAGTCTACTGAAAATCTGCGCTTTTTTATTTTGTATGAAAGTTTAGTAAACAAATTTCCAAAATAAAAATCCTGATAGACCCAGATAATTTTGTGAAAAAAAGTAGTTTCAAACAAAAAAACCTGTACAATTTGTAAAAACCCAAACCAATTCTTTTTTTTTTCAATCTCGAAATTAATTTTTTCTCAGATTATAATAATCTATTTTTTTTTAATGATGTTTTCAAAAACTCCGCCCACTTAAAAGAATATTAATTTTGAAAAGAGAAAAGGGGGGGGGGGGGAGAGTTGTTGTTAGTTTTCTGCTGAATGACTAAAAAGTTTGAGCTTTATTTTAGACCAATTTTAGAAAAAAAAATGTTATTTCTTCTACCTTTTTAGAATAGGGAAAGAGAAGCAATTCAAGCTGGCGATTTGGGTTATGAAAAACAATGGCCAAATGCTCCTTATGTTCATATATTAAAAGTAGACGCAAGTGATTCAGCGGTGGCAAATGAAGGATTTAAATATTTGAAAAATGTTCGACGAATTGAAGAATTGAAACTAAATTTCTGTGATTTTTTTGGTGATGATGCAATAAAACATTTGGCACAAGGAAGACCAGCCCAAAGCTTAAAAAGTTTGGAAATTGTTCTGAATCCGTGTTTAACAGATGGAGTCATTTATTGGCTTCAAAAATTGAAAAGTTTGAAAAGGTTTGAACTTCGTTTTGAAAAAAAATTTTTTTGATAAAAATTGTGTTTAGAGCGCATTTTTATTTTTTGCCTTATGTCAGTCATCGGCAAGGATTAGTGAGGCAGTTGAAATTGGCGCTTCCAAGATGTAATGTGACATTTCCTGAGGTGGATCAGATTGGATTTGGATACAATGATCAGAAAAATAATAGAAAATGAATAAAATAGGTTTATAGTATTATCAATTTTTACATAATAAATAAAACAAATATTTTTCAATGTTTGTTTGTGGAATGAAAAATCTCTAAAGGATTAAAAAGTTGCCTTAAAAATCTAGGTTTTTAAGAAGCTTCGACATTAAAAAAACTGCTAAAAAGCTTCTTTTTTTTTTTGGTTTTTACAGGACTTCAGTTTTCTAAAGTGCACTATTGAATAAAAATATAATTAAACTTTAAAAATCGTTTTTCGACACAATATCCAATAATAACTCAAACTACTTTGTCCTCGTTTTCCTATGTAAAGTTTAAGCTCCGCCCATTTAAATTTATAGTAGACTGCTTTGAAAAGTGATTTTTATCAAATTTACGCATTGACTTCATATTTTTTAAGTAGCTTTTTTTCTAGAAAATTTTTCAGATTGTTCATCAAAATCACAAAAACCAATAACAAAATGCCGAAGATGTTAAATAGAGGTAAAAAAATATTTTAGCCGAAATTTTCGGGATAACGGGAAACGACCAGAGGGGCTCATTATTTTAAAAATAAAAGTAATTCAAATGAAAACATGAATTCATTTTTATTTTCGCGCACGGTGGGTGGTAGAGAAAATGAAATTACTTTTTTTTAAAGAAAAATTCCAAATTGTTAAAACTCATCGCGTTTTAATTTTGAATTTTCTCCATGAATTATTTTGAGTTTTCTTTAGTTTTCAAAAAATATAAATCCAGGAATTTTTCTCTTTTAAAATTTAGCCAGAATCAATTCCAGATTTTGTTTAGCTTTTTGTTTTTTTTTTGTTTGATATATAAACTTTGTTGAGAAATTTATTAAATTTATTTTCTTATAAGTAAATCTATGAATATAAATTAGAAATTTATGTAGAATAAAAATAAAAGCAAAAACATTTCTTTTTCTTTCCTATTCTTGCCCCGGAATGAATGAACAATTCTTTTTCCTAATAATTTGAGAAAAAAATATCGAATAATAATAATAATAATTTATGGAGTTGAGGTCAGTCAGACATGTGCCGACTCTGATTCATATTTTTTTTCTTTTTTGCTTTTTGAAATGAAATTAAGTTGCATTGAATTTGAAAAAAAAGAAAAATGAGTTTGCGCCTGGAATTAAAAATTGAAAAGAAAATAATTGATCTTGAAAGGGAAAAAAGCCAAAAGAGCATTTTTTCTCGTTTCTTTCTTCTTAGAATCTCATAATTTTTCTAAAGATCTGAAAATGTTGAAAGCGTTTTCTTTTCTGATTTTCACATTTTTCACGTTTTTTACTCCCCAAGGGTTGACATGTAAATGAGGACAAACAACGTTTTTTTTTATTCTTCATCAAACCATTGAATGAAATCCGCCCATTTTTTCTATTTTTTAATTTAGTTTCATTCATATTTTTCAATTGTTCTATTGAATATTTGAGCGCAATGGGAAAATCTAAAGTAGAATATTCGGATTTATTTATGTCAGGTAAGAATTTTCAGACGAAAGAGTAAAGGTCAATGGAAAATCAATTAATTTTTATTAGCTGAAAAGTTCAATGCTCAGTCATTGCTTTTAATTTTTTTTTTATTTGATAAAAAGGCGAACGAACTTTTTGTTTAAAAACAAAATATTCGCACGGCATCGTCAATTGAGCATGTTTTTCATTAATTCAAAAAAAAAGCATATTTTTCCTGGAATTTTCTCACCTGTCCATTAAAGCTTCACCCCTTTTTTCCCCCGCCTTCCCTTTTTTTACACCTTAATAAATTTGATTATTTATTTGAAATATTTCAGAAATTCACGATATGGGTGATTTTCAAGTCGATTATGGACAAACTCTTTTTATGTGCATTCTTTATATTGCAATTGGTCATTTTATTTTATTGATTTTTTTTTAAATCAAAAATCAATATTTTTCATTTTTTTTCAGGATGCGTTTCAATGTTTTGCAGTTTAACAACAATCACTTTATATTTATCAAATCGAGATTTAAGAAAAAAATATATTTTATATTTGGTTTTGGACACTTGTGAACTTGTTGATGGTTAGAATACATATTTACTGATTTTTTTTTTGCAAGCTCCGCCTCCTCGCATGATTTCATTTCTCTTTATTTTGCAGCAATCAGTTATGTGTTATTAGGAATTGGAAGAGGTCATGGTTTGATGAATGGTCAAATAACAGTTCCAATAAAAGTTTCAGATTGTTTCTTTCGGGTAAGGAAGGAGGGAAAAGAATGAGGATTGGGCGGTGGAGGGGAGAAGATTCAATAAAATTCTGAAAAATTCTAGAAATATTGGCCACATTCTCTTATCCTTGGCACTCAACTCCCATCAATTTGTACTCTTTTCCTATCGTTTGAACGAATTTTGGCCGTTTCAAAACCCGGCGTTTATAACCGTCTATGCACTCAACGTTTCAAATACACTCTCATTGCTACAATTCCAATATTTGCAGTGGTAAATGAAAGGGGCGGGGTGGGGCGGGGCGAGAAGGAGAAATATTTGAATTTCAAGATGACGTTAGGAGCAGCAGCACTGTCAGTAATGGGAAATGATGGTGAACGATTGGTGAGCACACAACACTGTGCAATTATAACAAGCACAGGAAAATGGTAAGAAAACAATCAATAGAATTCGAAATAAAATTCGTTGTAAGACCAATTTTGATAATCGTTTTAAAGGTACGCAACATTCCATTTTATTTTCATTGTTCTTGCTTACGTTGTCTCATTTGTTTCAACCTTAATTGTTTGGATAACTCGTCGGGTATGGACGGTAACAAATTTGAACAAAAATTATTCGAATAATTGGAAAAAACAATTTTTTTTTTTTTAAATACAGAAACTTGTTACCAGCAAATATGGTGCTCAAGACGATCGCCTTGGTATGATACTTGCAATGTCAGGAACATCAATAATATTACTATCATCGCCAGCTGTAGTAATGTTAACAATCCGTTGGGACATCACTGATTGGGGTGATGTTGAAGTGGCATTAACCTACGCAATGCCCGGATTTCTATCAGTTGTCAACACATTGATCGCATTCAAATTTCGAAAAGAGTTACGCTCACAATTTCTGTATTTGATCGGTTTACGACATCACGCGCATCAAAATGGCGATTTTTCATTTTTCAATAAACCATCAACAGTGGCTTCACATCGTCATCGCATTTCAACAAGAACAACTAAGATTTCCTAAAAAGAACAATTAATTTGAATTTTTTTTTTTGTTTAAAAAATGCAATTTTTTAAAATTGATTTTTATTTAAAAAGAAAAATGAAGAAAAACTTACACGTTTTGAATGAGCAAAAAGCAAAGAATGAATTAAAATGAAATAAATTTCGAAGGAAAAGAAAGAAAGAAAAATAAAAACGAAGATGATCAAAGTGAGAATTGAATTATAATGGAACTGATAAACGAGCATTTGTCACTGAAACTTTTTTGCAAATTGACGAATTACATGAATTTGTTGCAACTTTTTGATAAGGTCCTCTTGTTGAACTATCTCTTGAATGTTTTCGTTCCAATGGTCCAATTTCTGATTTTGCTGTTGTTGATTTTGCACTTCTTGCTGAACTTTTTGATGCTCTTGATGCTCTTGAACCTTTTGATGATCTATCCGATCTGGAAATTTTTTCTTGACTTATCAATTCTTTTCAATCAGGTTTTTAAACCGATTATCAACTGAAACATTATGTCGACTTCTCATTGACATTCGCTCCTCCTCAATCCAATACATAAAATCAGCTCGAAGTTTTTTTGTGTCTGAATATGCAAGACACGTTATAATTGCCCAAACTAAATAAACGATTAAAAAGCCGACGCAAACATAGACGTTCCTTGAAAAGAAGACAACATGATTTTTCGAGAAGATTTCAAAAATCAATCAATCAATACCGTAATTGTAATTTTGTCGTCTCCTTTTCTGTAATTGAACCAAACGTGTTGAGGCGCCAATAAGCTAACAATGAAAAAAGAACAAAAAGGAATAAAAATGACTGCAAGAAAAAACGAAATTATTGATTTTTTTTCAAGACTCCAACAAATCATCATTTTCCCTACCAAACTTGCGAAAATATCAAAAATCAATGGTTTCATAAATTTTGCCCGACACGAATAAATTCCATAAAGTGAGAAGCAGGTGAATCCAACATGAAGAATTGTGATAAGAATGACTTTAACAATCAACTTTTTTTCCTGTTAAATTTATCAGATTTCAACATTTCTTACCAACACCATAAATATAGGATTTGATACGATGATCGGTTGATTGAAGATATTCAACAATTGAATCAATAAAAACGATTCGAACATTGTCAGGAAGTTTTGTATTGAAAAATGATTCAATTTGTGAGATGACTGAAACAAAATTTTTATTTTCAGACAAAAAATTCCTTTTTCTCCTTAAAATTTACCATTAACAATCATCGTCGGGTTGATGAAAGTGAAAAGAACAGCGAAAAATGCGGAAAGAATTCGCATTTCACTTCATTTCTGTAATTTTTCAGCTCTTAAAATTAACAAGAAGAAACGAGAAAAAAAAAGTGGGCGGAGCTCTAATCTACAATCAACGAAAAAAAAGGAAAAATTTTTTAAACTGGAACATTTTTAAACGGAAATATGTAGATTTTTTATTGAAAGTGCGCGCCATTATACTTTTTTGCGTTAAAAGTGTGCGCCATTTGTTACACATCATTCTCCGCCCATTTTTTTGCACACCGCTAAAAAGTATTGTGGTTTTGGGTTTTATATGAACAAATACCATCGGATAATTCAGAAGTTTTTACGAATTTTAATGAAAAAAATCTGAGAAATCGGAGGAGGAGGAGGAAGAAGCTGAAAAGCAAATCGAAAGGAGAAAAAAAAACTCAATTATCGAAAAAATGTAATACTATACTTTTTTGCGTTAATCGGCTAGAGCGCAAAAATAAATAAAATAAATTTTTTTTTCTTTTTTTTTTTGAATTTGAATTTGAGAAAGCAATCAGAAATAATTAGAGATGATGAAAGAAATGGAGAAAAAGAGAAATAAAGCAAAAGGAGAGAGAGAAGGAGAATCAGAGATAAGAAGAGACGTCATACCAATTTCCGAAACCTTTCACGTGGTTTTAGATTTATACACATTTATATATGATTTATATGTGTATATGTACATATATACAAATCATCAAATAGAATAATCTCAATGTCAAAAGCTCATAAAAATGTGTGAAAAAAGAAATAAACAATGACGCAAATCGGGTGGTTTGATATGATAAAAAGTGGGTGGAAATGAATTTAAAAATCTCATAAAGCTCACAGTTTTTTCATTCTTTCTCCTCATAATATCTCATATCAAAACATGTTTAAATGTCAATGAAATCCGGAGACATGTGCTCTTCCAATGATGATAAACATTGATCATTTACACAACCAAAAATGAAGGCGAAATGACAATCAACGAGAGAGAGAGAGAGAGGGGTGGTCTTACAACGATTTGTATTTATGTACTGTAACAAGAAGATGACGCAGAAGCTTATTTTTCGCGAGACTTTTTCAAATAATTTTCGCGATAAAAAATTGATTGAGAATGAGACGAGTCAGAATTTCGTTTGAAGTCAAAACGGCCACGAATTTTCTCAGGATTTGAACAGGATTTTTGCGATAAAAATCGGATTAAAATAGCCGAGGAAATAATTTGGACAATTTTACAAGAAGCATTTCGTTGGGGTTTTTTTCCCCCCATATTTTTGAATGTATTGATTCGGATGCCCCTTTTTGTGATGTTCTGAAGGGAGTTTTTTTCCGATTCGAAAAAAAATCAATAAAAAATGTGAGCAGAAATTAAAGTCATTGAAAAAATGAGAGAGAGAGAGAGAAAGAGAGAGCGAAATAAAAATTGGTGTTAATAACTAAATAAAACTAAAAATATTATTTTGAATAATCTGTCGCCGTGTTCAGCGGGCATTTGCTCTAATGAGCTCTCGTTTTCTTTTTCTCTCAATCTCTCTGTTGCTCTGTCGCTCTTTTCTCTTCCTCTCTCTCTCTCTCTCTCTCTCTCTCTCTCTCTCTCTCTCTCTCTCTCTCTCTATGTATAAAGAGCGAAATAAAAGAGAATCATTTGAGATGTATAAATTTTTTTATTATTTTAATCCGACAAATATATGAGAGATGATTGATGCAAAAAAAGAAGAAGAAGTCGAGTTTATTTCTTTTTCTTGGAAAAAAAAGGAAAGAAGAAAAGTATGAATTAATTTGAAAAAGGTGGAATCTCTTCTAATTCTGGCGATGGTGTGACACTGATTTTCTTCGGATGCTTTGCCATTTCTCGATCAATGTGATCTCCAATCTCTTTTCCAACATCATTCATTTTCTTGACAATCATGACGAAAAATTTTTGGATTTGTCTTAATGTTTCCTAAACTTTTTTTGTTTTCTTTTTCTCCATTATTTTTTCGGCCAAACAAAATTTACATCAAAATCGAAATTCTCATATTTTTCCTTCATTATTTCCCATAATGAAAGAACATATTCATGAAGTTTTGCGTAGTGTCGCGATGCTTGGCACGCTACGTCACATTCCTGGAAGCGGAAAAAAATTAGATTTATGGATTTGATTTCGAATTGATTGATGATCGATGAGCAAAAGACGACTGACACGAGTTGGACGAAATAGACGTGGAACACGGCTGATTTCTGACACGTTTTTAAAGCAATCGCTGACAATTTTGATGTTCGAATATTCGGAAAGTGAATCACAGTCAAATTCTGGATTTCTTTCAATATCGATTACCTGAAAAATCAGAAAATCAATAAAAGTCAATGTAAGAAAAGAAACCTTCAAATCAGGAAATTTAAGAAGGAGCGTTTCTTCATCTGGAAGTCGCTTTATATTATTATAGGTGATTCCAATAACTGGAAAACCGCGAAGACGTTGCCCTGGAAGAAAAAAAAACCAGAATTCCAAACCTATTGCCTCTTTGTCTTCTGTTATACAAACCTGCTGGTAATTTTAACTGAGTTCTCTCACCATTATGACAATGAATAATTTCATCAACTGTGTCACATTCACAATCATCCAAACAATCAAATCGATATCCTTGACAAAATGCCAACAATGGAAAAAGTGTTGTCAGCACAAAAAGTTGACGAATCATTTTGGATTTCAGAAAGAAAAATGGAAAAAAGAATCAAAGTGGAACAAAACTGAAAAATGTTGGAACCTTCGCCACTTTTTATAAAGGTTATTGACGTATGTCACCGGTGTTTTTATGACATCGGAATGAAATAACAGTTGGCTGCTCCTCGAGCAACAATTACAACTTATCCAAGCCGCGATGAGTCATCATGCTCTTCCTTTGACGATTACAAAATTGTTCAGAAAACGATCCACCAAAAAAAACTAGTCAATGGATCAAATCTATGTCAGCTGTCGGCTCGGCAAATCTATGTCAGTCTATGTCGGCTTTAAAAAAAAGCAAAACACAAAAATGAATTTAAACTCATTTTGTCATGCGTTTTTTAATTTTCAGATTAAAATTGTCTCGAATTTCTTTTTTGTTCGAATGATTTGAAATAAAGAAGAAGAAGAAAAAATAAAGCAGAAATTAATTTGAGCTTTTGTTATATTTTAAGCTAACATTAAACCTAAATTTTTACTTTTATTGGTCAAAATGGATATTTATGCTCGTCCTGATTATATTTCCTATCAATGGTCGTTCAATTTTCCAACAGCTACAGTAATCGTCTCAATTTTTTATATGATTCCAACAATTTATTTGATTTGTTTAATGTTTGTTAAGTATTTAAAAGAATTGAACAAAAAATCGTCGCCATTAATTCAACCTCAATTATTTTCATCATTTTTGATGATGCAAATAGCAGTAAAAAACTCGAAAAAGACTGAAAATGAAGGGTAAAATCATAAATTTTCCAGAATTTATTCTATTTTCTTACGGATAATATGGTGATAAGACTTCCAGCCACTGGATTATTCACCTCAATTTGTGCTAATATTCCACCAAATCATTATTTTAAAATCATCTACGTCCTTGCTTTTATTTCAGATTATTTATCGATTTTATTTCCAGTTTTATTCTGTTTAAATCGAGCTATCATTGTATTTCGTATTAAAGATCATAGCATTGTAAGGAAAGAAATTAGAGGCGTTGAAGGTCTAATTTTTTCTAGATTTGTCGAAAAGTCTTTAAAATATTTGTTCCAATATCATTTATTATTCCAATTTGTTTAACATCTTTTATGATTCCTTCAATGGGATATTGTGCTCAAATAACAGAACCATATTCATTTGGATCAATAATGATTGGAATTTACAGCAAAGCTGTAAGTTTTTATTTATGAATAAAATTTGTTAAAAAATTATTTAAAAAAATGATAGAAAATAAATGAGTTTGCTCATCAATATAACAATATTTATCAAAGTTCGACATATTTTATTCAGAAAAACGTGAGAATTTAAAAAAAAAACCGATTTTTTTTTCTAAAAAAAAACTTCTAGATTTTCTAGTCGCCAAACAATGAAAAACTATAAAGCTGAACTTTCGTTGACAATCACAATGATATCACTTTTCACACCATTTTTAATAAATGGAATTATAGTGGTTGGTAAACTTTCGAAAAATCAAAAAAAAAACTCGAGTTCAGGTTATTGTTCTTACGGATCCAAGAAAAGTTGGATATATTCTGGCGTTTCGTCCCTTGGCCATTGATACAGCCACGTGTCTTATTTCATGGACATTTTATTTGACACATCCAGTTTTCCAGACGTTTAAAGTTCGATCATCATCTTCTCCAATGGTAATGACACTGAATTCGTCTACAAATCGGCACTAATTTTCGAATGCGATGGAGGAGAAGAAGGGGACAGTTGGGTTGTGAACGTGGCTAGGTGGAGGGGACCTTAGGGTTTGCTCTGTTTCTATGTTATTTATCATTGCTTTATCTATATTGTTATCTTAACCACTACACCATGTATCTTATATTAATGTTGTTTTACTGAATAAATAATCCTACACGAACTCGTGGTATAACTGTAGTCAAAGTTTAGGAAGGAACCAGAACTGTATGTCCGACCCTTAGCGCCAGCTAAGGCGTCGCCCCATCAAGTATAAAAGTACGACGTAGGAGCGTATAACGAAGTATTGACTCATTTGTTCTCACTAATCTCTTCACTTCAATATTTTTGCCAGTAACAATATTTTTGCCAGTATCATGCGTAAAAATTGAAACAAAGAACGAAAACTGAAACCTACCGAAAAGTCTAAATAACAAATTGTTAAGCTTCAAGAATCAAAAAAAAATTGGTGGCTTTTGTCATGTCTACAATTAAAAAAATAAGCAGCTTCACATAACAGAAAAAGCGGAAAAAATCTCAAAGTATTCATTATAGTATTCTGCATTTTTCTTCAGAGGGAAAACATAGAATTCAAAACTACAAAAAATCGAACAGGCCATTTGTTGGGTCTGCCAGACTACAAACTACAAAAAATCGAACAGGTCAGTTGTTGGGTCTGCTAGACTACAAACTACAAAAAATCGAACAGGTCAGTTGTTGGGTCTGCCAGACTACAAACTACAAAAAATCGAACAGGTCAGTTGTTGGGTCTGCGAGACTACAAACTACAAAAAATCGAACAGGTCAGTTGTTGGGTCTGCCAGACTACAAACTACAAAAAATCGAACAGGTCAGTTGTTGGGTCTGCCAGACTACAAACTACAAAAAATCGAACAGGTCAGTTGTTGGGTCTGCCAGACTACAAACTACAAAAAATCGAACAGGTCAGTTGTTGGGTCTGCTAGACTACAAACTACAAAAAATCGAACAGGTCAGTTGTTGGGTCTGCTAGACTACAAACTACAAAAAATCGAACAGGTCAGTTGTTGGGTCTGCCAGACTACAAACTACAAAAAATCGAACAGGTCAGTTGTTGGGTCTGCGAGACTACAAACTACAAAAAATCGAACAGGTCAGTTGTTGGGTCTGCCAGACTACAAACTACAAAAAATCGAACAGGTCAGTTGTTGGGTCTGCCAGACTACAAACTACAAAAAATCGAACAGGTCAGTTGTTGGGTCTGCCAGACTACAAACTACAAAAAATCGAACAGGTCAGTTGTTGGGTCTGCTAGACTACAAACTACAAAAAATCGAACAGGTCAGTTGTTGGGTCTGCCAGACTACAAACTACAAAAAATCGAACAGGTCAGTTGTTGGGTCTGCTAGACTACAAAATACACATCTGTTGCAAAACGAAAAATTTTAAGCTAAAACAGAAGTATTTTTAGAAGGATCAGTAAGTATATCGCTTCTTCCTGGTCCTGGCTGAATTCTATTCGAGTTCTCTGAATACGATATATTTCGCCACAACTTCGTCTCCCGAATAATGGACAACAAAACCCAAATATGTCTTTTATTGGTTGTTAAATAGGATAATTCTGTTAACAAAGGATTGAGTAAATAATCGGAGATGAGAAAAAGTTTTCCCATCTGAAAGAAAAAAAAAGATTTTTTAAGGTGAATTTGTTTCAAATCTTCAAACTTGGAAAAATTCCACTTCCAAATAGTTCGGGTTCTTAAATATCAAATATAAAAATAAAACCTAAATTTATTTTTCGAGTATTAAAATTGATTTAGTTTTCGTTGAAAATTACCAATTTGCCGAAAAATATAATATTGATTTGATGAAAAATATATTTTTCTGGTTTACCGCGTAAATTTGAAGCGAGTGAGGCCAGCTGTCGAATTTTAAAAATGAGAATTATATAAAAAATAATTGTGGATAATAAAAAACAAATTGAAAGAATGTAAAAAACCTTAATTATTTTTATTTTAATAACCTCGTAATTTTCAGAATCAAAATATAAACTACCATTAAAACATTTCGAAAAGTAATCATAATTATTAACCATTTTCGAAAAAATATTGGATCAATAAAAGGGCAAATGTTTCTTAAAATTTCCAGATGTATTTGAGAAATGTTACAAAATATCGAAATTCCATAATATATTTTGACACTTATATTTACATGTTTTCTGAAAACAAAATTATCAATTTTTATCATTGCTTACAAAACTTGGATTTGATTTCAACTTTTTTGGAGAAAATTTTTTCTCAAGATATGGAAACACAAAAACAACATAACGTTGGAATGAAATACAAAAAAGCAATAAATTTTGACATGTGGCAATTGTCGTTATAGTTGGAATTAATATTTTTACGAAAAATGCCATTATTACTGTGCTGTACCTTTAAATTATTAAAATCAACTTTCTTCTTCTTCTTTTTTTTCTTACACTTCAGTTAGAAAAATTTTAAAAAATAAAGCTAAACAGAAACAATAAGAAATTCTTGAAATAAAAATAATATTTTCATGTAAATAAACATAAAATGGATGAACCAATGTCTGAAATAAAAAAAACGGGAAAAAATTGTGAATTTTTTAACCAACCTCATTTTCGTTTTCATTGCTTCGATTATAAACAAAAATATAAGTTGGATGAACAATAAATAACCAAGCTATGAATGAATAAAATAAAAATTCTAAAGGAAGAAATTCATCTGGAGCATCTCTTGAAGCATAATGATTGTGGAGCTTCACAAAATCAATTGGAATTAGATCCATTTTATTTGAAATAACTTTTAGGAATTTTTGATTTTTTTTCTCTTCAACCTTAACACAAAGTTATTTTTGGTGACTTCGATGGGGGAAGTTTGATGTTAGAATAAAGAAATAATTACTATTTTGGTTGTTTTTGCTTTTTTCTTGTAATTATATGGTTTATCAACATGAGCAGAATTACTCGTTAATTTAAAGATTTTTTTATCAATTTAAGCTGAAAGAAGGAAAAAATCGATAGTGAATGCAACCAAATAAAGTTTTTTACGGATATTTTCAATTAATTCTCTAAATTTTAATTTGTGAACCCTTTAATGAAAATCAAATTTAATATTTCTTCAGTTCTAGGAAGGTTAGGGAGGTTTTTGAGATGTCTGATGCTTCTTCAGTTCTAGGAAGGTTGGGTAGGCTTCTGAGATGTCTGATGCTTCTTTAGTTCTAGGAAGGTTGGGTAGGCTTCTGAGATGTCTGATGTTTCTTCAGTTCTAGGAAGGTTTTTGAGGTGTCTGATGCGTCATCAGTTCTGGGAAGGTTTGGAAGGCTTGAAAAAAAACCCTGATTTTGCTCCTGAATAAATGTATTGATCATTTGTTATACGTTGCTTATTTAGTGATCGATGATAGATTTTAATTTCTGACGCACGAAAAACAAAAAAAATTGTTAT
Source organism: Caenorhabditis drosophilae (assembly GCA_963572285.1). Taxonomy (NCBI): domain Eukaryota; kingdom Metazoa; phylum Nematoda; class Chromadorea; order Rhabditida; family Rhabditidae; genus Caenorhabditis; species Caenorhabditis drosophilae. Next base: position 977,389 of record OY751564.1, on the reverse strand, counting down.
CATTGGGAAAAAAAAGTGTTTAAACACCACGAAAATTTCTGTTTTTTATCAGTTTTTAAATTTTTCTCTTCAAAATTTCAATTAAATAATAAAAATGAATACTCGATCGATTTTCGTTTTTGTCATTTTCTCCCTTTTTTTACTCTCAGCGATTGAAACAAAAAAAGTGACGAAAGGCGAGAAAAAAGTTGCTAAGTAAATCGAAAAAAAAAAGAATTTATTTTTAACTGAAATCTTGGTTTTTTTCAGAGAGCCAAAGATAAAGAAAGCAAAAGTTGTTGTTGTCGAGGAAGTTTCTCACTCAAATCACGAACAAGTAAATATTGATGAAGCCACAAATGTTCAGAATGTTATTTCACAAGCTCAAGAAGATCCACAACAGCCAGCAGCGTCGAAGCTTCGTGCAACACCCCCAAAATCATTAAAAGTTTTTACAAATTTCCGCCAATTTTTCCTTTAAAAAAACTTTCAGGTGACCAACGCTTATGAACAATGCAAACTTGAATGTCGTAAACAACGTGATTCAATTCAAGCAAAAGACGTGAGTCGAATCATGAAAAAGGTTTGAATAAACTTCCAGGCAAATTTTATTACAGTACGTTGAACAACTTCGCGCCGAGCTTGAAGCAGCTGAGGCCGCATTGGCAGCAGAAAATCAACATTTAACTGAGGAGCACAATGTGCAAACAGCTCATTAGATTTTTCATTATCATTTCGAACAATAAAAATATGAATAGAATTTATCGTGTGTTAACCGTATTTGCACCAAAATCATGTGAGACTTCATTTTTTGCTGGAAAAGCTGTAAGAAAAATTTTTTTATTAGGTTTAGTGACTTTTTCAAGTTTGAAAAATGGGCGGATTTTTGCAAGCCTCGCATGGAAATTTTTTTAAAATTATGTTAGGAGTTTGCCGATTATAAACTTTAAAATTTGGAAACTCACATCCATAATTGAACACTTTCTTTGCTAGCATTTTTCGAAATTCTGAATTCAGAATGATGATAACCAGTGGATCGAAAGTGTGCACAAATATCCACGAAAAAGTTGTGCAGAGAAAAAGCAATTCGGGTCTTGTTTGGCTTCTAGATATGATGAAAAAGAAAATTAATTCGGTGGCAAAGGCGAAGCCTTGAAGAAGCGCCTGCTTCACAAATTTAATCTCTTTTTCTCGACGCTCGATTTGTGCTCGATGAATTGAGCTGCTGGAATAAACGAGCTGGAAAATTGTAGTTTTTTGAACTAATTTGTGCACATCCAATGTACTTCAATAGGAAAAATGTATGATTAATCAGACCGAAAGAAACAAAATACGAATATTCAGTCTAATTTTTAGTCATAAAAATAGAAAAATAACTCACATTGAAGGATGAAGCAGTCCAACGTATCATCAAAATTGTTGAGATATCAATAATTGCAATCAATGCAATCACGCCAAAATCTTTCGAAAAATCAATAAAAAATCGAATAGAATCACATGATTTTGAAGTGTTGACACCAAAATACCAGCCATAATCAACATATGGTAAAAGGCAATTATCTTCAAATTATTTTTAATTAATTTAAAATGTCAATGAAGCTCACTTGTAAGATGTATATAAATTGATGTGAAGCATGGAACAATATAAGCAATTGAAATTAGAATTTTTGTATTTTTTGCGTTAAAAATTCGTTCGTATTGAAATGGTCGAGCAATTGCACAAAATCGATTAAAAGCAATAAATAAATGAGAAAAAATACAAACATCATAACAGAAAAGAAGAATCAATCCAATGTAGGCGGAATATAATTTGAAGCATTGTAAATCTCTGTTATTTTTTAAATATTTTGCACACTTTAAAACTAGTTTAAATTCAAGAAAAATTTGACGAAAATTTAAAAACTTGAACTCGTCTCAAAAAACGCGCAAATAATTGTTAAGCGCGTCAAGTTGTGGTTGTCTGACGCAATCCGAGTTTAAGATTTTTTTTAATTTCCCTCATTTTTTTCTTTTGTCGTATTCAATAAAAACATACAGAAAAACCATTGGACAATAAAAAAACAAAAAAACAGCACATAAAATCGCTTCAGCAAAAGATTGAGAAGCTGAAAGTCGTCCAAACGAATTTTGAAGGGATTTGATGGTTGTAGCAAATAAAAAAACTAGAACATTTGAAAAAACTCCAATCAGTGACAACTGAAAAATGCGAATTTCTTTATTTCAATCATTCCACAAAAATTCAAATCTGCCTTTTCCCACCAAAAAAATGATGAATGTTACGATTGCTCGAGACTCAAATGATGAGACTTGTTCAATCGTTGTCGCCGACATAAAAAATGTTGAGATATTTTTCTTTGATTAATAAAACAATGAATCAAGGAAAAGTGAAGCCAACCAAATATTTTTTTCATACATAGTTTGGCTATAATTTTTAATAAGAACAATTCATTATTCATTAAGCTCCGCCTTCATGATGGTCATTAATAAAAAGGATTCATTCATTCATAATTTTTAAAAATTATTTTCCTTTTAAAAATAAAAAAGATAAAAGATAAAATTAATCTCATGGGACAAATTAAAATTTTTAAAATTATATTTAATTTTAATTAGGATTTATGAAAATAAAAATACATAAAACCTAATAAAAATATAACCAAAAAAGTTCTTGTGTACTCTTATTTCAAGGCAGCAACAATTATTTTTCTTTTGCGAAGTTTTTTTCAAAAATTAAAGAAAAATAAATGAAAATTTGCATTTGAATAGAAAAAGAAAATAAAAATCCATCATTAAATCATTGAAATAAATAATCTGAAACGTTTTCTGAGAAGCGAAAAGTCTGGAAGACAAACAGAATGAATTTTTGTTTTGTTATCAGCTTCTGCTAAACTTTTTTTTGTTTCAAATTAATTTAATTTTGTTTAATTTTCAATTTTTATTATTTCATTTGTTTTCACCCGTTGAAAAAAGTCACCAAAAAAAAAAACAAAAAAAAAAGAATTGCGAGTTTTTTCTTCTCTCAAAACTTCTCGACGTGTACAGTGTTCGATCTTCCCGATCGTTGAGATGTGTTGCTATTATTTGATCCAACCTTATTCTTCAAATTTCTTGTGATGACCGCAAATCGATTTTCGCATCGTCCCCGATGATCAGCGTTGTCAGTTTTTGATGTTGTCGCACCAGTGCCGTTTCCACTTATGGTGAACAACACTTGGTTTCTTGGATTTATGTTTACTTCAATTTTCTGGAAAATCATAATAACAATTCTATTTTGTTCCTTGATCAAAATAGAAAAAAAAGAAAAAACGAGAGAGACAGAGACAGAGAGAACAAGAGAAATTCAGCTGTTTGTTGACGTCATCAACAAAATTCTGATAACGTGTGAATGTCACGAAAGGAATGCCAACTTACACTTTCTGAAAAACACGATAAATCATCTCGAAAAGAGCCAACGTCTGAAATAGTGTTGAGCTCATTTTCAGCTGGAAACATGAGCTCTTCAGCAGCATTATCAAAGATATAATCATGACTTCTTCCAGATACCGAATCATTGCAATAATTATCACGTTTTCGTCGATCATTTTGTTGTTGAGCTGAAGAGAAATCATGAAAATGAGCTACAATTTAATTTAAATGCTCTTTTTGATGAAGAAAAAAAAAAGGTTACATAATTATAGATAAATGTGATTTTTATTCAAAAAAGGAAGGAAGGAAGAAAACCTACTGTGACTAAATCGACGTCTTCGAAAAAATGTAAAAGACGAAATGATGATAAAAGTGGAAATAAATTGACACCAAAAATTGATTTGATCGTATTCCTTCCACTGCTGAAATAAATCTAAAACCAGAGAGGCAACAAATAAGCATCGAGTGATATGATCAAAGAAAATATTTAGACAAGCCTGAAATTGATTGATTTCTGACACATTTTTTCGTCTCATTTTTACTGGAAACGCCAGAATACAAATTTTGAGTTTTGGAAAATGTTCGGATTTTATGAAACAAATACATTTATCGATGTAGAAGAAAACTGAAAATTGGAGCATATTTTCCAAGAAAAAAAAACCCCCCGTTCAGCTCTTTCTCACCAGCCACTGAATGAGCAATCAATGAGAGAAAAACCATTCCAATTTTATTCTGAACATTTTTTTCATTGGTTTAAAATTGATTTTTTGTTGTTTTTGTTGTTGTTCGAATTACCTCGATGATCCATAATGTGACGACACAGCCAATACAGATCATTGAATTTAAGACAACAAAAACGAGAACTGGCTGAAGGGGCAAATAAAAGTTGGAATAGAAAATTGAATTATAAATTAGGTTTGACATTGAAATATAACAAATCTCAAATGTTATTATTAACCGAATATTAATATCCGAATTAAAATTGAAGAAACGCTGCAAAAAAAAAAGAAAGAATTTATTGATTTTTGCTCGCCCCTCCCCCGCTTTCTCAAACCACAATTCCTTCAAAAATTAAATAATCGATTGAGACTTTTGCCTAGAAAATGTTTCTTTGTCATAATTTTTTCAAAAAAAAAAAAAAAAAAAAAATCGAACCATTGTGAAGAAGCAAACAATTGTTGAATTTGAATATGAGGAACGAAAAAGAAGAACCAAAAAAATGCGAAAAAAGAAAAAAAGAATGGAAAAAATTAAATAAAAATTGGAATATGAAATGTCGTCCCAACAAATTTCGTTTGACAATTGTTTCGATTGAAGCATTTTCTCCTTCTTCTGAAATTCTCAAATAATTTTCTTGAAAAAATTCAACTAAAACACAAAAACTTTTTTCAAATTTGAATAAAAAACAAAATTAATTCAAACTAACAAAGAAAGAAAATGAAAAAACAAATATTTTTTCTAATTATTTTTGTTCCCCTGACAGAAAGAAAAAAAATGGCGAAACAAATAAGAAAAACGTTGGCAGATGAATAAATTCTAATGTTTGACTGAAAATTAGGGGGTTCTGAGAAAGAAAAAAAAGAAGCGAGGCTGAAAATCGGGTGTGTGTGTGTGAGAAAAGAGGCAGAGAAGAAAAAGAAAAAAAGAAAAAAAATTGAAAAAAAAAAAAAAGAGAACGAGATTTGAAGAAATTTGATTTCAGACAAGGTAAAAAATCAACACAACAAATTTGGATTTGTTTTGTTTCAAATTGTTCAAATAAAATTTTGCTCACATTTTAAAAAAAAGTTTTTTTTTTTTTTTTTTTTTTTTTCATAATTCTTGCCGTTGAGTTCTTCGGAGTTTTTGACGAGCTTCAATAAACGTTGGATTTTGTCGAACATGTTCAATAATCTTCAGAAGAAAAAAAATATGAAAAATTTTCAACAATTTTTCCCCCTCCCTTTAAAACCTTTTTCACAACTTCAATGAAGACTTCAACATTTATTCGATAATTCAAAAATTTTTTGTGCTTCTTCTTCTCTCCCATGTTTTGATCTGTTTCGAGGAGATGAAGCTGAAAGAAAATATTCTGTTTTTATTGTTCCAATCAATCTCCCAAACGTTTTGCCGTGGCCATGTGAAATATTCGATTCCTTTCAAGCGCGCCAAATCGAAATAACAAAGCTCATCGCCACAATTATAAATTTCAAAAATTGCCGCCCAACTTGGTAGAAATAATAAATGGGTTAGACCGGCGCCATGCATTCCAATGAAGATATCCGCTTGAGATGTTGTGTTGAGTTGTCGTAAAAATGGGATTCGTCTGAAAGAAGAAAAAAAAGAGGAAAATCAAATCGAATCAATAATTTTCAAACTCATTATAATCAACAACTTTCACAGTGACATTATCCAGGTGTCCAATTGCTCGAAGAAGCTGAAGAACATTTTTCGGTTTATCACACGGAGAAAAACAATTTTTTATTTTTATTTATTTCAAAAAAAAAGTTCTTGTCATCTGATGTCATTTATCCGATCACTCTTCACATTATTACACAGCTCATTCAAATCTTTTCATCATTATTTGAAGTTTTATCATTTTCTCCTCTTCTTTACTTTATAAAATAGGATTTTTCTTTATAAAACAACAATTATTTATTGATTTATTGATTTTATTTTTTAAAAAGAAAAGCGGGAAAACTCAACGAGATTTAAAAACTTCAAAGTGTAAGATTTTTGTTTTTTTTTTTTTTTTTGAAATTCATCTCAAAAACCACAATAATTAATCTTCATCTTCTTCTTCTTTTTTGATTTTTCTCAACATTTTTCTTATTAAAACTCTTTTCTCATGGTCTCCTCATTTTCCTGTGTCGCCCCCCCCCCAAACAGATTTTTTGCTTCTTCGCATTTCTCTTTTCAATTATATCGATTTTTTGTGTGTTGGCCTCGCCGCCTTCGAGGTGAATTGATATTTCGATTCATTTTGTGGTTTTAAACAAAATCAATTCTTCGTTATTCTGCTTAATCTCGATTCGATTCCATTTTTATTCATTTCATAATTAGAAAACATGGCTGCACCACCGGTTCCATACCGTGTTGATCATACAAAGGTTCGACACTTCAATCATCCACACGTTGTTGTTGTTGTTTTTTTTTTATTTTTGTGGAAAAATCGATATTTAAGTGTGAATAATTAGTGATGCTCCAACTCTTTTCAGACGATGCCAAATTTTCCACCAACGGTTTATTATCGTGACACTTATGGTTTCGATGATCGGCCAAGTGAATCGGATAATGATAGTATAACCACAAAATCAACAGGTATTGATTTGAAAATTGTTTAGGAAAAATTCACACAAATCATTTTCTTAGTAACAATTCGAACCACTTATAATATAAATCCTGGTGGTGGTGGTGGTGGTGGTGGTGGTGGAATCGCAATAAATCCAACCTATCAGCATATTCATCAAAAAAATAATCACATGGAAATGAGCAAAATGACGAATTATTCAAATATTTCCAATTCTTATCACGTAAGAATTTTTTTTTTAAATTTAAATTAAAAAAAAAAACTGCGATGTCCTTAGGTTGAACAATTGGTGACATCAAAAATTCTGACATCAAATCCTCGAACTCTACTGATTCTGTCGTTGATTGCTTTTGCCAGTGCTGTTCAATTAGTATTTATTGAATGATTTTCCAGCTTAATTGTATTTCTTCGTTTCAGCTGATGTTTTCAATGATTGCCATGTTTTATGATGGTCCCCTTCCATGGGCAATCATTTTATCAATATTAATGATCATCAACACCTTGATTATCCTGGTTTTTACACGTTGTCAACCGACACGAGCCTGGCTTGTCAGTTCTTTTTTTTTTTTTAAGTTTTAAGCTGGAAAAAAAAAACTCTTTGGTGTTTTGTTTTCCAGCTTGCTAGTTTCATAGCTTCAGCTTTATCATTTATCGAATGTGCTGGCTTATTTTTCTGGACAGCATTGTTAATCAACGATGAGGAGAAGGTAACAAAAACAAAAAAAATCTGTTTTTTTTTCCTTTAAATTCTATTATTTTTATCGTTGTCAGTATATTGAAATAGTTGGAGCTCACGATAATCGAATTGTGACGAGCACAAGGATTGCAATGTATTCATGTGAAATGATTTTTGCTCCAATTCATTGTAAAAATACACGAAAAAATTAAAAAAAAATCAGAATAATTCGACACCTTTTTTTTCTAGTGATAGCGACAGCTTTAATATTCTTCGTCCTTCGTAAACACTTATCCAGTGGGGATGAGATAGTCAATGGATATTTTTTAAGCGAGCCTGAGGTCGGACATCAAGTAAGAGAATTCTTTCTCTCTCTCCATTTCTTATTTCCCCGAAATCAATATTTGCCAGAAAATTCTGGTTCCCATTGAGCTTCGACAAATTCGAGACACAACTGACATGGATGATGAAAATGCTTCAATTGGAGTTCAAACTGGTGGATCAAGAAATAATTAAAAATTATCGATTTTTTTTTGTTTTTGTTTGGTTTTCAATGCTTTTTTCTGTCTTTCCATTGTTTTTTTGTTTCACTTATATTTGAAGAATTTCACGTACCTCACGAATATTCAAAATTTTACGAAAAGCTGTGCTTCTTGAAAGTATCACAATTCGAATGTTTTGCAAAGAAGGCTCATGTTTTCCGATTCCTAATCGATGAAGAATGAATTCAGAAAATGTTTGAATCATCGCCGAACCATGACATCCATCGACCTGAAATTCAACAAATTTTGGAAAAATCAGAATTTTTTTTTCAAAGATTTTTAAACCAATGGGGTGTTATAAAATAATCCATCATATTGACGAGCTAAAAGTGGAAAAAGCACATCTTTGAAGCAAACTCGTTTTTTATCTGAAATTTTCTTCGTTTTCTTCTCCTGCTTTTTCTTCACTAGAAAAAACCGAGGGTGGCCAATTCAACAGGTGAATTTTTCGAAAATGCTTTCCATGTGACGCCATAGAATTTGTCTAGAAATCCTCCAGGATGCTGAAATTTTTTGTTGAAAAAACATCTGGAAATATTTTTTGAACGAACCGTATCCCACCAGATGATGTCAACATCTTCGTGAAACGTTTGATTAAGATGAAGTGAAGCATAAAGATTGATGAAATCACAAAAGTGGTGATACCTGAAGAGAAAGAAAACCCGAATATTTCCAAAAAAAAATTATGGGAAACTGACATATTCACAGCGGCATCAAGCTTCATCACAATTGTCGGTTTTTCAAAAATGACGTCACAAAAATCAGAATTGATTTCAAATTCTGAAAGCGACTGAAAGTGTTGAAGCTCATCCGACCAACTGGTCAAATAACCGGACATTGCCAGATTTTCAGTGATTTTATTTTGATGAAATCCTTTCGTGCATTTTCCACCAACTTGATTCTTCTGAATCACGTCTTGACGATATCTGAAATTGGTTTGATGTTTCATCATTTTGCGGCAAGGATTTTGTACCTTTTTGAATTTTTTATGTTGAGATTTTTGAAATCGAAAAAAATATTTCTTCCCTTACAATGAGTCATCTGATCTGAACATTCTAAATGTGATCCAGACTGAAGAAGAATAAAATTTATTCTGAATTTAAAAACAAATCACCGCACCAAATCGTCAGATTCACAAATTGTATGTCGAATTTTTCTTGACTTCAAATACCCAAAATCCGCTTGCTCAAAAAATATTTCTTGAACTTTTCTGGAAAAAAAATTAGAAAAAGTCTGAAGAAGAATCTCGAAAAAATGGTTTCACTTGTTTAAATTTTTCTGACACTTTGGTAGATTGAGCTTCTTGGAAATTGTCCAATTTTGATTACAATTCTCTTCAAATCCAAAACATTTTTTATCTAAATTCTGAAAAAAAACCTCATTTTTTCCCTGAAAAAATCAATTTGAATCTTTCACACTTTTATTGAACAATTTGGATCTGCTGAGCATTTTTCTCGATGTTGGCTCACACTTGCCACGTGGTAATCAATCAACATCGATGGTAGATTCAGATCAGCAATCCATTTCGGATAATTTTGAGTTGAAATCAAATGGAAAAAAGTTAGAAAATACCATTGAAATAGCATAAGAGTTGAACAAAAAGCAAGGAGGGAGAACCCGGGAAGAAAACGTCGAAGAAAAGTGAGAGGAGGAATAGTGACGAGCCATAACAAGGCGAAAGAAGATAAATGTAGAGGAGGTCGTAATAAAATCGAGAGATTGGACACACATGAAGAGACAGCAGATATTAAAGGTTGAATAGATAAAAAATGAAAGTAATTGGTCAGTATTGTTAGAGAGAGAGAGAGAGAGAGAGAGAGAGAGAGAGTGTGTGGTTAAAATATTTTTGAAGGAAAAAAGAACAGGCTGAATTTTGGAAAGAAATTAACAATGGAAAAAAATAAAATTGTATTGTTTTTAAATTTAAAAAAAATTGATTTTCTTAAAATACTTTATCAAATAAAAAAAATACAATTTTTAATATCCAGTAGCGTTCACATATTGTGGAGCTCGAAAAGCCAGCTCCTGCATGCTCCCCTTAAAAGAAAAACAATTTTTTAAATGAGATTCTGAAAATTTTACATTATAAACAATGGTTTTCAATCCACTTCTAGCCAACGCCGTAAAGATGACAGACGCTTGAATGCCACGATTACATGCCACAAATATTTTTTGATCCTTGTCAAGTTGAAGTTGCTCGATTATTTGATCCACTTCTTCTTTTGTTTTAAAACCGTTTGGGCTAATAACTGAAGATATGGGGAGACTTCTAGCGCCAGTGACGTGAGATCCGACGGCCGCTAAATAAAAAAATCAAATCCAAAAAGTGATCTGCTCGATTTTCTGTAATTTGTTGTCGAGCTGACTCAACAGTGGAAATGTGCAAAAACCATGCTCACTTGTTCCTGGAAAAGAATGGTTCAATGGTTGTTCTCCAGTAAACTGCGGTGTAGTTCGAGAATCCAAGTATTCAATTTCATGTTGATGGAAATTATTGAATGGAATATCCTAAGAAAAGAAGAAACAAAAAATAATTTTAAAAAAAAAGTGAAATGACTTCAAAAAAACCCAAAATTGATTTATCAAATTCTTGAGCACTGAAATCTCCAAGAGAAAACGGTTCGTTTTGATTGGTGACTTTGCCTCCGATTGCTTTCCAAGCATCAATTCCTCCATCCAGAATACTAATGTTTTTCAAGCCATAAACCTTTAATAAATATTCTTTCGAAAAGATAAAAAAAAAAGAAAATCAAATAACTTGGAAAGTCCATGCAACTCTTGCGGCAAACAACATTCCAGATCCTGCTCCTCGCCCATAGATTAGGACATGATCAGAATTATTGATACCCAAAAGTCGAAGATATTTTTGAAATATTTCTGGCGGATAAAGATCATATTTTATATATCTGAAAAAGAAACGATTTTAAGATGGTTTTAATCAGAAAATTGATTTACTCTGAAGGAAAATATCCAATATCTAAATTGAAATGAACGGCACCTGGAATGTGTTCCGATTGATAATCACTATTTGTCTAAAAATAGAAATTTAAAAGCTTAAAATTTAAAAAAAATTAGCTCACCAATTTCTTAGAAAGTTCGTCAAAATCAACCAAATGATGCTGATGAACTTTGGAAAAACTTTGTGTTGCGCCAAGAACTTGAGAAGCGTCGATGATTTTAACTTTCTAAAAACAATTTCTTAGCTATTCAAGTTTTTGAAAAATAAAAACCTCAAAATTATCCGACAACCATTGTGGGCTCACAATTAGTTCTGTGGACATAATTGCGTTGAACTTAAAAAAAAAATTGATGAATATTAAAATTTGCAAAATTTGCATTATCGTTTCGAGTTTGAATGTGAATGGCAACATTCTTTTATCAAGTTTTATCAATAAAAAAAGAGCTTTTTTTGGAAAAATAAAAAAATGATTAAAAATATAATTTTTAAACATAAAATTAGTCGTCAAAAAATGAAACATGATTGATTTTGGAAATCAATTATTTATTGTTTTCCTTTTTTGAAGAGTTTTGAGTTATAAAAAGAACATTAAATTAATGGAGTTAGAGAAAAAAAGTAAAGAGGTGAAAAAGAAAAAGAACAAATGTTTACTCTCGTTCTTTTTTTTTTTTTAATTTTTGTTCTACAAAAAAAACATTTTTCGAACGTTTTTTAGGTTTTTATTTTTCAAACTTGATTCTGAGAATCGTATTTAATTATCTCGAATCGAGTTTATCATTTTCTTGGGAAAATCTACCGAACTACCGGGAAAACCTTATCCAGTTTTTTAAAGGAACATTTTTCCGAATTTCTTGAAATGGAACCTTAATTTTTCACAAGCTGAGGGCCAAGTAATTAGAATTTAAAGAAAAGCAGACAAGTGTTTGGGTCTGCTAGACTACAAACTACAAGTGAGCAGACCAGTTTTTGGGTCTGCTAGACTACAAACTACAAATTAGCAGACCAGTTTTTGGGTCTGCTAGACTACAAACTACAAATTAGCAGACAATTTTTTGGGTCTGCTAGACTACAAACTACAAATTTTAGCAGACCTGTTCATAGATTTGTCAGGCTACAAATTACAATAACACCAAGCAGACCAGTTCTAACTGTTCTTAATTATTACTAGAATGGGTTCTGTCGTAATTCTGAAAAACAAATGAAAAAGATTCTGTAAAACTTCGATGTTTGGTTTTTTACTTGTTATTAAATATTATAAATGGAAAAAAGCGATCTAGAAATGTCAGTTAAAGTGAGATTTGTTTGCTTGTTTTTTTTTCGAATTACCGGTTTTTATCCATTAATTCTAATCTGCCCAGTACATTGAAAAACTCATATTCGTTCGACTTCAAATTCTCTTATCTCTAAGCGTTCTAAGCTTTGTTCCACATTCTCAACAATTGATCGTCTTCATTCTAACATCATTCCGAAATCATCCTGACCACCACTTTTCATTTTTTTTTCATTTTGTATTGTTGTTTTGTGTGTTCACAATCTTTTTAGGTGTTCATTGGGAAAAAAAATGCGCATTTCGTTGTTACAACGATTTCTATTTTTTTAATTTTTATTTTTCGACCCCAAAAAATTATTATCAATGATCACTCATGGAGAAATATTAAATATTATTACACGACGCTGAAAATTCTTGAAAACAATTTCTTTCTTTCAAATATTTTTTTTGTTTCTTTTCATTCTTTAATAATTTCTCGATTAAATTTAGCGTGAAGAGAATCCCTAAAAATTTTGTTTAGAAAAAAAAAAACAAATTTTGTTTCGTTTTGTTGACCTTTCTTTCAAAAAAAAAAAAATTAAGATCAACCAACGTGTTTTGAGTTTTATTGAAATTGCCTTAATCCATTCCATTCATTGAGAATTGCCTCAAATTTGTCGTTTGTGAGGAATTCGAAACCAAAGTTTTCTTTTCAATTCATTCTTCAACCAATTTTTCCAGGAAAATGTTGTCGAATAATTCAAACTTTCTGATTGCAACCATCATCACAATTCTGATCATCGCCATTTCTACAATGCCACCACCTCCGACTTATCCAATTGTGATTTTAGATCAATTCTAAATTCAATCAGAGCCAAAAAAAAATGAATTTTTTATATTTCAGAAGGAAATGTGTGACGAATATCATGAAAAATGCCAAAATAAATTGAAAAGATCCGATTGTAATGAAAGAGCTGAAGAATGTGTAAAATATGCGAATCAAGGAATTCAAACAACATGGAATTTCTGTTAGAAATCAAAAAAAAAAAAAAGAAGAAAAGCTTGAGAAAATCAATTCCAATCATTTTTGCAGGCATGTATTCGAATAATTTTGATGTTACCGCATGCCAAAAGCGTAGCGAGATTGACTTCAGTATTATTCACGAATGGATCAGCAAAGATAAATTCGAATTTATTCCTCAATAATAAGTAAACAAATATTATTAACAAAGTTGAGGATTTTAAAAATATCTGTAAATAAAAATTTAATTTGTTGATTACAATTTTTAACATGAAAAAAAAAGAAAAAAAAAGGAAATTTTGCAACATTTTCTATTTTGTTCATGGTCATTGAGAAAAAGTATCAAAAGTTTTACAACTTCTTTAACTACTAACTATTTCGTCGAAAAGTTGAAAAGTTTTCAAAAAAAGTTGAGATAAACTTTTATCCGATTAATCACCATCGACAAATGTCAGTTCGACCGACCATTTCTTTTTTCTTTTGATTTCTCTTTTTCTTTCAAATCTTTCTTTTATTTTTGTTCAAAAAAAAAAAAGAAAAAAAAAGACGGAATATTTTGAAATTCTTTCTTAAAAATAATAATTTTTATTAGATTTTATAGATGATTTCTCTCTCTCTCTCTCTCTCTCATATCTTTTTCTGCCATTTTTCTCTGAAGTTTATGGATCCAGGTAGGATGGGGGGATCAAGCACATCAAAATCCTGCTTAAAATCCCACATGTTCTTTTCTCTTTCGAGAAATCTCTTTTTTAATTTTTTTACACACACACAAACACAGTGACAAATAGCAAGGAAAAATATATCAACAACACATCAACACAAAATTTCCCTCGAATTTTTTATTTTCATCTTTTTTTTCTCCTTCTTCTTCATTTCTTCCTCAATAATGTCTAGGAGGCGGGCACCGCCCAAGACAAAGTTTTAGGCGTAGTTTCGATTTTGAAGGAGCCATGAAAGAGAGAGAGAGAGAGAGAGAGAGAAATGATCGAAATACATATAAAACATAAATTGATGCCAACTTTGTGAAAAAACATCATTTTTTTTTCGATTACGGAGAATTATCATTTACTATCTTTTTATCTTTTTTTTGTCTTGCCTTTTGTTTTTTTAGTTCTCTCTAAGCGGAAATAAAGAAAGAAAAAAGTTTATTCAACGGATTTTGATTTTATAGGAAAGATGAAGTTTTACCAATTCATGATTCTTCTTGCTGTTTCAGCTTCAATTTCCGAATGTGCAAAATGTAAATATGATCAATCTGAGCTTGAAAATGGTGAAATAATTGTAAGTCGGCGCGGTTTTCCAGTCATCAATTTTCCATTCATTCCATAAGGTCGTTCAAAACGCGTTTCAAATCAAATGTATTGTGGAAGAGAATGGATCATGGCGAACTGAAATTATCGGATGCGTCACACCGAATGGTGAAAAAGTTGTAGTTGGGGAGAAGAAAGAAACCGACGAGAAGGTTTACGAATGCATTAAAAATGAACTCGGGCAAGTAGTGCTCAAAGAAACTCGCGGAGCTAAAGCGAATTGTCAAGGCGGACATAAATTCGGTAAAAAAGGAAAAAATCGATAATTTTCGAACCAAAATAAATGCGTTTTTTGCCATCCAGGTGAGGAATGGATCGAGAAATCCTTCAAATTCCGATGTGATGAAGGTGGTGTGACGTCATTCATCGGATGCATTACAAAAGATAATTCATTTATCAAAGATGGAGAAGTGGCAAATGTTGGAGGATTCGATATTCGATGTCAGAAGCACGCGAATGGAACCGTCACAATGGATGCTGCAAATGCGCCCGAGAGTTATGAATGCAAAAAAACTGATGGAACAACAGCAAAATATGGTTTTTTTTTTTCAATTTTTAATTGAACTTCACATTGAAAAACCTCTGATTTCTTCAGGAGAAACGTATAAGGAAAAAAATTTTGTGAGAAAATGTGAAACATATGGAAGAGGAATTCTAATTGGATGCACAACTCCAACTGTGGATATGATTCCATTTAATACCAACGTGACATCGAATGGAATCATTCACAGGTTTTTATTATTTCAAGAAGAAAACAAGAAAAAAAATGTCAATTTCAAACCATTTTTCAGCTGTACAAAAGAAGGGAATCAAGTCAAATATCAAGCATTCGCTGTAAAAAATTAATTTTTCTCTCGCCAGCTTTTGCTTTTTTCTTTTTCTTTCAATTTTTCTAGTTTTTTTCGTTTCTTTTTTTTTTTAATTTTAGCTGTCTGTAATAAAGCTTTCTTTCTATCATTGCATGGGCCGCTTTTTTGTTTTGCTTCGTTTAAAAACCAACAAAAAAATTCGCCAATTTTTTTGAAACTTCGACGGCTTTCAGGAACAAACTGTGACGAAAACAAAACCTCAGTGTTGGTTTGAAGGCAAATCCTATGATAATGGATCGGAGCTCGTCAGTTTTTCAGGCTTCTTTTTTCGAGTGAAGTGTTTCCATGAATTTTCAGATCACTCAGGAAATGTTCAGAACAAGGTGTCTTATTGATAACAATCTTGAGGCAAGATTTGAGTTCTTCGGATGCGTCACACCAAAAGGCAAAATCAATGTAAATCAAATTCAGTTTTTCATATTTGTAGTTTGTAGTTTAGCCGGAACATTTTCAACATTTTTCAATGATTTTTTAGATAAAATCATTGCGATATTTTCAGATTCCAATTGGAGAAACTATTGATGAAGGAGATCGATCCTATAAATGCGACAAATCACCTTCAGGTCAAATTAACGTTGTCGATCATGTCGCATCAACTACAAAATGTAAAAAAATTCATAACGTTGGTACGTGGAACCAATAAAAATGGCGGGGGAAATCAATGAAAATCCAATTTAAAGGCGATATTTGGACGGAAGGAAGTTTCAAGTATCAATGCGGAAAATATGGAAAAGAAGAGGTGATCAGCTGTGTGACATTGAATGGAATCGAAGTTCAAATCAACAGCCAAAAACAATTGGCAGATGGAAAACAAATGGAATGTGTAGTTGAAGGAAATCGGGTTCTGTTCAGAACCTCTAAAAATTCGCCATGTGTTGACAGCCTTGGTCAACATCCAATTGGTTTCAGCTTTCTTCTTTCTTTTTTTTCAGACACTTTTTTCAAAAATGTTCAGGATCAACATGGACGTTCGAAACATTTGTTTACCAATGTATTGAAGGAGGAATTAAAGATGTTATTGCCTGTTATCATCAAAAGACTGGAGAGCTTCAACTAAACAGTGAAAAATTGGTTGACGGCATCAATTTTAGGTGTGAAAACTCGTTGATGAGCTCCTCCTCTACGGATGAATATTTTTTGAATCATTTTCAGATGTATCAGACAAGGAAAAGAAACATTTTTCAAGTATGCTGCAACAGGATTGGTGATGAAGCAAATAGTTGGATGAATACAAATTTTATTTATTTAATTATTTAATAAAAAATTTAAAACAAAAAAAATCCAATTTTCTTCTTTTTTAAAATTGATCTAGAAAATTCCAGAATCGATTTTTCAGATTTTTAAAGAAAAACGAAAAGGAAACATGCCAAAAATATTTTTTTAAGTTGAAATTGCAAATTTTTAGCCAAAAATAGGGTTTTTGAAATAATAATTTTGTTCCCAATTTTTTTCTTTCAATTCGAGAAATCATTTGATGCGTGTATTTTATTTTTTATCTCTTTCATCTCTCTTCACTTTTAACATTTCTTATCAATTTTCTCTCCTTCTCTCTCTCTCTCTCTCTCTCTCTCTTTCTCTTTCTCTCTCTCTCTCTCTCTCTTTTAATCATCATTTTTTCGAATCAAAAATCATATTTTGTTCATTTTCTATTCTGACCACGTGCGCTCTTGAAAAAGTGTTCGATGGTGTTTGTTTGCAGAATTTTATTTGGTATTTAAGTTCAACGTAGGGCGGGTTTTTTTTGTGTCTTGAAATTGGTTTGGAAAATTCGAAAAAGGAATCAAATAATGTCATCAAACGTTGGTCAAGTAAGTGTTTTATGGTGAGAAAAAATCTTTCTTTTTTTTTTGTCTAAATTTCAGATTATTTCGTGTAAAGCCGCTGTTGCCTGGAATCCAAAATCGCCTTTAACGATTGAAACAATTCAAGTGGCTCCACCAAAAGCACACGAAGTTCGAATTCGGATTCTTTTCACAGCAGTTTGTCACACTGACGCTTATACTCTTGATGGTCATGATCCGGAAGGTTTGTTCCCAGTTGTCCTGGGACACGAAGGATCCGGAATTGTTGAATCTGTTGGTGAAGGTGTTGTTGGGTTTGCACCCGGTGATCATGTTATTCCGCTTTACGTTCCACAATGTAAAGAATGTGAATATTGCAAGAATCCGAAGACGAATCTGTGTCAGAAGATTCGTATAACACAGGGTAACGGATTCCTACCTGATGGAACATCAAGATTTACCTGCAAGGGAAAACAACTTTTCCATTTCATGGGTTGCTCGACATTTTCTGAATACACGGTCGTTGCCGATATCTCATTATGCAAAGTGAATCCAGCAGCACCGTTGGAGAAAGTCTCACTTCTTGGATGCGGAATCTCAACTGGTTATGGTGCAGTGCTCAACACGTGCAAAGTTGAACCAGGCAGTACTGTAGCAGTTTGGGGTCTTGGCGCAGTTGGTCTTGCGGTTATAATGGGAGCAAAAGCGGCCGGAGCCAAACGAATTGTTGGAATTGATTTGATCGAATCGAAATTCGAATCAGCCAAGTTCTTCGGTGCCACAGAGTGTGTGAATCCAAAAAGTATTCAACTGCCAGAAGGCAAAAGTTTCCAAGCATGGTTGGTTGACAATTTCGATGGAGGATTCGATTATACCTTCGAGTGTATTGGAAATATTCATACAATGGTCAGTCATTTATATTTATGACCGATTTTCGTGTAGTTTGTAGTCCAGCAGACTCAAAAAAATGATCTGCTACTGTAATTTTGAGCAAAAACAAAAATCGCTAAAAAAAAACCTTCAGCGCCAAGCTCTCGAAGCTTCTCACAAAGGTTGGGGAGTGTCATGCATCATCGGTGTCGCCGGAGCTGGTCAAGAAATCGCGACAAGACCATTCCAATTGGTAACAGGTCGCACATGGAAAGGAACAGCGTTTGGTGGTTGGAAAAGTGTGGAAAGTGTGCCGAAATTGGTTGAAGATTATCTGTCCAAAAAATTATTGATTGACGAATTCATTACTCATCGATATTCAATTGATGAAATCAACACCGCGTTCGATGTTCTTCACAAAGGAGAATCTCTCCGAGCCGTTTTATCATTTGAAAATTTCAAATAATTGTTTTTCCTCTTTGAATTTTTAAATAAAAAATGTGGCCAGGCCAATTTTGATTGTTTTCTTATCAGAAATAAACAATGATAATAATCAACCGCCTCACAAATTCACCTACTATTTCATCTCAGCTTCTATTTTATTGAACCCAACGGTTTAAAAGGCACCAAAAATTGGTTTTTCCGTCTTCATTTTCCCTGTGAAACTTTTCCGAGCTTTTTCAATGCTCTTCAGATGTCTGGAAATCGACTTCAAAGCATCAATAAATTCAGGTTAATTTCAAATATTTTTCGAAACGAAATGGATGGATGGAATACCGCAAATTGTTTGAAACGTCACTCCAGATGACGAAAAAAAAAATTTGGATCACTAGAGGAAAATGGGCGAGAAACAAGTTTACCAATGTCACGGGAATAATCAAGAATGCGTTGAACGGAAAATGAAAAAACAAATTTTTTTTTCTTGGAAAATTTGATAAGTTTCAGCCCACATTTTTACACAAAAATAATTTTCAAAAAAAACCTTCCTTGTACCATGAAATATCTTCATTTTTTCTTTATTTTTCAAAAAATTGTTTCGAAAGCTCACGTAGAGCTCAATAATTATTAAGCCACATGTTTTTTTTGTGCCTCGATGCCGAAAAAACGCCCAAATTTTGCTACTATAAATGTTGGAACAAACGTCAAAAAGCTTCAGATGTTTGTTGAAGGATGAGAATCGCACTTTATTTTCTATTTTGTTGCGGTTTAACAATTTCAGCCGTCTCTGCTCTAAACTGTAAGCACAACGGAAGAACGTTGTCAAACAATCAAATAATCGTAGGAGCTTTTGGTTCAGCTTTTGGCTCGTTATCATCACAATTTCAGACAGAAAAATCGTTTCGAATCAAATGTATCGTTGCCCCGAATGGTTCATGGAAAACTGATGTGATCGGATGTTTGACACCGATTGGAAATCAATTTTCGCCTGGTGAAAGTCGACAAGTTGGAAATACATTGTTCGAATGTGTCAGGAAACCCAATGGATTTGTGGAGATCAGAACAAAACTTGTAAATTTGTAACCAATTTAATAATGTCCACATTGATGAATAATCAACTTCTTCTCTGGAATTCCATGATCTGATCCATAATCAAGAATTATATTTTCTAATAAATCCATCCCTTGAATCACATCGCCAATCACTGATCCATCAACAATTGTTGGACCAGATGATTCAGTAAGAATATAAAATATTGAATTAAACGTTGTTGGATCTGAATCACTAGAAAGAAGCACAACTTTTCCTCTTCTGTAATAAAACAACATTTTTCAATCAAACTCCAAAATGGTCTCTCTCACGTATTATCGACAACTTGTGTTGGATTCGTCTCAACCCATAATCCAGAGTTCGTTGGAGCGCATCCGCCACACCCATTTTGATAGAGAACATCGCCGCCCATTAGAATATTTTTGGTGGATGAAATGAAATGAAATGGAGAATTTGTATATCTCAATGGTTTCATATAGGAAGGATGCACAAATTCGCCACGAGCCAATTGCACAAAAACTTCTGCTAGCGATTTGTTGGTTGACGTGTCGATTTCAATAAGAATTCTGGAATTTCAGAACAGAAAAAGTCATGGGATTTTGTTGGTTTTGGTTGGCAAATAAAACCTGCCCATTGGAACACCAGTTTCAAATCCAATATCCATGTAAACGTATTGTTTCATATTACAATAATTGATCCACTCATGCTTTTGCTGAATTTTCAGCCATTCAAGTTTCAGACGTCAGCTTGTAGAAGAAAACCTGATTGTAGTACGACTTTGACTCGGCTAAAATTCCCAATAATAATCCCATGATTTTAGTATTTGTCGTCGCGTCTAATTTTTTTACTTCTTCTTGAATTTAATTTAGTTTTGAGAGAAAATTTTGAAATGATTTATTTTATAAAAGAATGGAAATAAATAAAAAAAAATGAGAGGGGGTGGGGTGACCGAGGAGGAGAAGGAGGAGGAGGAGGAGGAGGAGGAAGAAACGTGAACGCGAAAATTGAATTAAAATCAACCAATATGGCATACGATTCTTGACAAAAAAAAATGTTCTTCGAGAAAATATTTAAATGAAGAAAAGTGAAAGAAGATTTTTACCCGAAAATGGCGAAAATAAATCTAAAAAAAAGTTGGAGCGAAGCCAAGAAGAAAATTATTTTCCAGTATTTGTGACATAATGAATGGATTCAAACCAGCGATTTGGTTGAAATCGATTCCAGAATCCGGGACCCCCCTCAAGACCGTTCTCATTTGGTTTTTGATGAGCCAATTCGGGACCGATTGATGGTACGGTAACCGGAATACTTTTGAACGTCATCAATTTTCGAGGTTCACTCGTCTCGCCGTTGGTTTTGTGCACTTTTGACGAGCTGAAATTTGTTTTTTGGTCGAATATTGGGAATTCGCGACACACTGACGTCACGACAATATCCTCTTCGGGAACGGTGCCTGTCTCGATAAATGCGGTTGATGTTGATTCAGATATTTTACGATTCTCCGATGATTTTTCGGCACCAACTAATGAAGTCTAAAAATTGACGAAGTGATATGCTTCTTGGTTTTGGAAAAGGAATAGGAAAAAACCTCTTCTTCAGGCTCTTCATCAATTACTTCTTCAGCTTCATCTTCTGTTGGTTTTACTGTCGTCGACATTAATCTTTGCCAAAACGGAATATATTTTGGAGTTGGTCGAGCTTTATTGCCAATTGTAAATCTAAAAAAAAACAAAGTGAGAAGCTTGTCGAGCATTTTCATACGCGGACGTTTTTTTTGTTTTTTTCGGGAAAGTTTAGATAAATAAAAAAATGTCGGCGGGAGGAGGAGGATTCAATTCGTTTTTTAATCAAAATAGAAAATCAGAGGAAATCGAAGGAAGCGTGATGTGCTCAAGAGCGCACTTATCATTTCAATATGCTATGTTATCTCAAGAGCACATCAATTTTTCATTCTTTAAAGAGAATGAAAAATGAGAGAAAGGGAATTTGACTATGAGCTGGAACACTGTGCTTCTTGAGTTCACCGAACATTAATTTGATTAAAAGCCCTCACTTATCCCAAATATTCGATTTTGTTGTTGTTGTTGACATTTCTGGTGGTGATGTTGGACGAGTTCGAAGAGAATTATTGATTTTTTTCTAAAAAAAAAAAAAAAGGAAAAAAATAAATTTATATGTAGTTTGATTCTAACAAATCCATGCTGAACTCAACGAAAAAAATCACCTTCAAAACTTTAACCTTTTTTGTTGTCACCTCTTCAGCACTTTCATAACCATTCTGATCCTCCTCACCCTCATCTGGAAGAGCTGGAATAATAGTCGTAGTGGGGATGGTGGTGGTGGTGGTTGATGGAACGCGTCTCGTTTTTAGTTTCATTAATGTCAATGGACTATGGTTTCCCGGTTTTTTTGTGAGAAGTCGCATTCGATTTGGCTGAAAAGTAACTCAAAAAAAATTAAAAAGACAACAGAAAAATGATGCTGAAACAGAAGAAAAATCAGAAAAACTTAAAAAAAGAAAAGAAAAAGAAGAAAAACCCAAGTTTTTTTTGTTCGTTACCTTTGTGGTTTTCTCAACCACTTCAGGTTCTTCATCAATGAGTGTAGAATTCAGAATTCCAGATTGAGAGTTACAGATCGTTGTTGCATAACATCGAGAAATCATCTAGAAATTGCAGAGAAGAAATAAAATCAATTTTCTCGAAAAAAAAGAAAAAGCTGAAAACCTGATGAATGTAAGCTTTTGCTTTGTATCCATCTTTTCGATATTTTGCCAAGAACGTGTCAAAGGTTCCCGATTGTTTACAATAGGAGGCATCGGATGAATCTTGACATTTGAACGAAAGTTTTTCACCTGTGGGAAAAAAAAATCCATTTTTTGTTGTTTTTTTTTTTTTTTTGGTGATAAAAAACCTCTTTCGTGACAATAATTAAAGCACATAACACCAAATCCGAGTTGTTGACAAGCGCCATGACGAGCTTTAAAAATTGAGGCGCACGTTTTTTTGTACTGGAAATTGCTTCCGACAGGATCTTTGGAACCAGTCTTTGGAAGGATCCATGTTTTATCAATGGAACGAATCAATCGGTTCAATTTTTCCACATCGATCGTCTCACTTTTTCCAGGACTTGACTAAAATTAAAATTCAATTGGAACGGGGGCTGAAGGTTGATTAAATTTTTTGGAGGAGCATCATGCTTTCTTCTTTTCTTTTTTTTAAAACCATCACCACCAGAAAATGAAGCATTTTTTATAATTTTTTCTCCTCAACTTCATGCTGAAGCTCATTTTACACAAAAAAAAATTTAGAAAAAAAACTGAAAAACAAGGCGGCAACAAAGAAATTTGATTAAAATGTTAGAACAGAAGCTGATCGATTATGTTTTCTACCTTCTTTTCAAAATATTTTCATCTTCAAAAAATCACAAATAAATTCTGAATAATTTCTCAAAAAAAAAAAAGTGATTTCTTCTCTTCAAATCGTAGAGAAACATTTTCGATCATGAAACAAGCTGGGTTACCGTCGTTGGTTGCTCGCCGTTCAAACGCACGTTGGCTCGTTGCGGGACACGTTGTGGTCCTGCAAACATGGGTCCGGAATTCTGGCGAGACTTGGTCTGCTCAATTGCCCGATTGACAGCTGCTTGTCGAGTTGAAACTGAAATCGTCTTGTTTTGTTAATCCTCGATGGGCTCTTTATTTTTAGGTTTTTGATTGTTTCACACATTTTCATAGAGATCAGAGACAAAAGAAAACCAAAAAAAAAAGAAGAAAGAAAAGACGAAGAATTCCCTACTGTTCTGATCTTGGTAGAAGAATAAAATGAGAGTAGATCAACAACAACAAAAAAAAACAGAAGAGAGTCGGGTGGGGGAGGGAAAGTGTGAGAATGAATCGAAAACAAATAAAAAACCTACTGACTGACCATCCGAAATGTTCGGGAGCTGCTATGACTCTTTTTTTTTTGTTGATTTCTATTTGTTCTTGTGATCAGGACACATCACTACTTCAATGCTCATTTCATTTTTTGCGGATCATCGCTCCATTGATGTGCACATTTGCTTTATTGGCGAAATCACACCAAACACACACACAAAACAGAAGAAGAAGAGCAAAAATCTTTTCTTTTCCCCCATTTTTTGTTTTGTTTCTGGATTCAGAAGAATTCGAAAAATTTTCACCGAAGCTGCTTCATGTTCACCGATTTGTTGCTTCTACAAATTGGCAAACAATTGAAAGGAGGAGGTTGACACAGACACACAAGAAAATGAAAGGAGGGTGGAGATGGAGATGGAGGAAGGAGAAACTAGGAGGCAAATATAATAATTGAAGGAGGTGTTCTTCGGCGAAGAGAGCTCTGACACGAATAAGATGCATGTTCCCCCGTCTCGATTTTTGGGGAATTTTTGGTGGTCATGAACAAACAAAAAAGAGAGACAAAACAATGTTTCGTTCGACGGAAATTTGAAACATTTTTTGATGGTTTAAAGACATTTTTGAGGCGACAAGTACGATTTTGGAGAGAAAATGCCCAGTTTTATTTTGAGAAAAAAAATTTAAAAAAAAAAAACGAATTTTTTACCTGAACCAGCATTCGACGACGAAATCAAAAAAACGCCAAGAAATAGAAGAAAATTTGAAGGAATTGAGGAAAACATTCCTGACTTTCAAAACTTTTGGGGGGTAAAGCTTTGAGAAAGTTCGAGAGAGAGAGAGAGAGAGAGAGAGAGCCAGAGACAGAAAGAAATTGTGAATAAATTTTATTAAAATAATAGGAATTTCAAAAAGCCGACGACAACAATCCAATAATACACACCGGCAAGACAACAAATTGTGTGCACCACACCGATTCAGTGATGAAGCTCAAAGTTGAAGAGAAGGAGAAGCCGACCGAAGGCGGAGCAAACAAGGTCGCTGGGGTGGGGGTGTCACGAACAGTTTGAGAAAGGAAAGGGAGGGAGGGAGCGGGGAAGGGGGGAAGAGCTGCTGGCGATATGAAAAAGAGAGAGAGAGAGAGAGAGAGAGAGAAAACTGATTGTGAAAGAGGATCGCCTTGCCATTGTTCAATTGTTGATAAGGAAGGGGGAAGGAGATTGGCGAATTATTTTCGGCTTCGGGAATTGATTTGAAACAAAAGAATACGCTGAAGAAGACATTTGACACTTTTTTTTTAATTATTTCGATTTGTTGTTTATCCAAATGAGCCGCCAAAAATTTAAAAAAACCGGATTTTTTCTTTCTTTCTTTTTTTTCGACACATTTTGTGCATTATTTATTCATTAATGCCATTTCAATTTTGAAGAAGAAGAAAAAGGAAGAAAAAGATGAAGAAAATTGTAGTATTGGAGGGGGGGGGGGGGGGGGGGGACGAACCTGTTCAATCAAAAATTCGGATCTTTGACGATTTGAAAAAAAAAAAGAATGAAGAATCAAAGATAAAAATCTTATCCTGAAGACACGCACCTTTTCCCATTCCTTCTTCTTCACTTCTTCACCACATCGATTTTTCGATGTCAGTCGAAAATTCGAATGAAAATGCGAAAAAATTCAAATATTTCGGTCTTCTATTATTGGTTATTCAACAAGCGAGGTTTTGAGTTGGAACCCCCCTCCAAAAGAAAAAAAAATGTATTGAAGCATCGAAATATTCAGAATTGTTTCAGCATGCCATTGATGGCTCGTTATTCGAGAGCTCGACAAGATTCTCAAGTTTTTCTGACCACTGTCAATGTTTTTATAATGGAAATTATGAAAGTTTTCGTTTGTTCTTCAATTATTATTTATAGCAAAAAATCAGTTTTTAAGTCATTAATTTTTATTATAAAAATTTAAAAAAATAAAAAATAATAATTTTCAGATACATTGATGAGCTGAAACTTGCAATAATTGATAATAAATCAGAAACTTTAAAAGTTTGCGTTCCAGCTTTAATCTACACTCTTCAAAATAATTTATATTATATTGCTCTATCACACTTAGAAGCCACAACATTTTGTGTAAAAATCCCATTTTTTATTTAAAAAAAAAACTGCTAAAAAATGTTAAAAAACAATCCAAAAATTTTCAGATAACTTATCAAACGAAAATTTTTACCACTGCCATTTTCATGTATTTTTTTATCGGCAAAAAACTGTCCTCAAAACAATGGTGGGCGTTGGTGTTGTTGGTGATTGGTAAGAGTGACACGCTCGCGAACCGCGACGCGTCGAAAAAAATTGTTTTTTTTTTAAATTTTTCTAGGTGTGGCGGATATTCAATTAATTTATTCACCACCACCATCTAATGAAAATATTGAGCAAAATCCAATGTATGGATTTTTAGCAGTTTTTACAATGTGTTTTACATCAGCGTTTGCAGGTGACAAAATTAAAGGCATTTTTTATCGATTTTTTTTTTGTTAAAAAATTAAAGGAGTTTATCTGGAAAAAGTGCTGAAATCAAGCAAATCCTCAATATGGGTTCAAAATATCCGGTTAGCTCTAATTGGTCTGCCCATTTCATTTTTCTCAATGTGGTATTACGATTGGACTAAAATTAGTGAAGGCATGTTAAAAAAGAAAGAAAAAAAGGGTTCCGGTAAAATCCGGAATTGTTTTGATTCCGAAAAACGGCTGTGGCTTTCTTTTCTTTATTTGTTGTTGTTTTTTTTGTCAACGATCAATCGCCATTGACACCATAAATTGTGCACTTGAATTGACTTTTGACAAACAATTTCTTTAGAAATTTGAGCGCCATTCAGAAAAAAAAAGACGAAGAAAAATTTAGATGGAGCATTTCGAGGTTGGGATGGTGTTGTGATTTGTCTTACGATTACAAATTCCATTGGTGGAATATTAATATCAGTGGTCATTAAATATGCTGATAATATTCTCAAAGCTTATGCACAGGTATTAATTATCACCGCATCTCATTCTTTCACTACGTTGTAAACACGCTCTATTGAAACTTTTCAAACTTTTTTTTTGAATATATTTTGGTTTTGAAAAAATTGGTTTTTGAAATTTTCTGGCGCGAAAAAAAAACAAGTTCAAATTATTTGCTATTATCCTGATGCTTCTTCCCGCCATCAACACAGACAAAAAGTGTTCAAATTTAGAGTATGGCAATAGTTGGAGCAGCAGTTGGCTCGTGGTTGTTATTTGATTTTACGCCTGGTTTTTTATTTATTTTTGGAACAGCGTTGGTGATTGTTTCAATTATTGTTTACACTGCTTTTCCATACGTTGATCCGGACTCACCATTGACAAGTTATGTGAGAATGAATAATTCAAAAACGTCATCATCTTTACTAATGATTAGGCCGAATTTTATTCAAAAATAAACATTTTTAAATTTTTCTTGCTATTTTTGTTTTAAAATAAATACATAATATAAAATTTCATCGTTAAATTATTGCAAAAAACAAAATGTTTTAAAGGCACATTCCTCTTTTTTAAATGAAGGTCTTGCAGCTACTAAGGCTTTCAAAATTTTAGGCCTTGCAAACTTAGGTTTTTCATATGAGGCCTTAAATTATTATTTGTAAATTTTGATTTTTTGTAGGTTTTTTTAATAAAATTTATATTTTTTCGAGAAAAATAAAAAATTATCGACCCTGATTGTGTCATTAATTTTTTTTTCTATTTCTTTGTTCTACATAGGCCTCTCCAATGCCATACCTAACACTCTCCACGTTTACCACACTTTCTCGTTAAGGCCTCGTCAGTTGTGCCTATTTCATCATCTCGTGTAACACGTTCATGTTTAAACGAAGAGGCCTTTGTCGAAAATGCCACGCCTATCGTTGTATAACAGCCGACCTTAATGTTTCAGTTGTACGACCTTTCGACGAGCCTGACTTGCCTTACTTGAAAATGATCAGTGAAAGTTGCGATAACATTCATTTTCCTTCTGATATTTGGGAGAAAATTGGTTATGACTTGACAAATCATCCACCAAGCCTATGTACCTTGGCAAAAACTTCATCAAGTCTCCAATCAATGGTGAAGTTCGTTGTAGGACATTATGAGGTAACGATATTTTCATTAATATTTTAAGATCTTTTTCGGATTTCGGTCATTCTCACACACCATGCTAACATAATTAAATTTGAAAATTAGTTAGTAGGAGTTGTGGGAAAGGCTGACGTCTTTGAAATATGTTAAATCGCCTAAAAAATGATAATTTCAGTAAAAAAAAAACAATTTAATTTAGGCTCATCTTCATATCTCGTTTCCAAACAATGAAAATTGTTGTAATGAAGAAAATAGTTCCAAACAAAAAGTAGAATTTGAAATGATTCTTAACAAAAAAACAAAATTTCGTCGGGGAAGGTATCGTCGTAGGAAATTTTGTTGTCAAAAAAATAAATGAATTTTTTAGGAACCATTGTCATTCGATTTTTAAATGTAAACCAGAAAAAATTGACGAAGCGTTAGATGATATTTTGAGCATTTTTGCTGAGGAAGTGATTAGTCTTCGGTTTAACAGCTTCCCTGAAAAGTTTTTTTTTTTTGAATTTCAACAAAAATTAATCGAAATTTTCAGCACAAATTGCTTCACGATATTTAATAAATATCGATTATTAAAATGTGATAATA
The DNA here is from genome assembly GCA_963572285.1 of Caenorhabditis drosophilae. Classification (NCBI taxonomy): domain Eukaryota; kingdom Metazoa; phylum Nematoda; class Chromadorea; order Rhabditida; family Rhabditidae; genus Caenorhabditis; species Caenorhabditis drosophilae. The sequence goes on along the minus strand of OY751564.1, from coordinate 949,374 downwards.
TTAGTTTTGAAGGATCTCTACCAACGCATAATGGAGTTTATGATGTAAGAATAAGCATTTTCTCAATTAAAGAATCTTAATTTTTCAGTTGTTTAATGCTTGTCCAATTCTAAATCGTCTTACTATAAGTAACCCCCAAGAAAAATCAGATTTCTCTAATTTTTGGCCAAAATTGAAAGGGTCAAAAGTGGAAAAGTTAGACTTAATGGTAAATTCAAAAGAAATTAAAAAATAAAAGTAATAAATAAATTCATTCTTAAACAGGACATTGACAATTTGTACCATTCTTCTAACAAAGAATTCAAATTGCCGCCATCTTTAAAACAATTATTTTTCTGTCCAAAAAAGGATAAAGAATGTGACGGCGCTACAAATTTGGCAAACATTTTGTACGCATCAAAATGGGTGAACGTTTATGTATGAAATTCGGAGAAAATATGAAATTTATTCTACTTTTTTTAAAGGTTCATTCGGATAAAATGCTCAATGATCTCAACTCAAAGCTTTATAAACCAATCGAAAGTATTCGCGATTTTTCGTTTTCATCCAATAATTTTGCTCTAAATTATGTAATTAAATTTGTGAAAAACTGCCCAAATTTAAAGTTTTTCAATTGGTATTTGTTTAAAAAATTGTCTAAAATGAGAGTAATTCGTATTGTTTTAGGTATGGTCTTCATTCATGCGTTGCTCCTATTGTAATAGCAAAATTTTTGAATGAATTACCAACAAGAACTATTGTATTTGGTGGATGTGTAGCTTGTAAAAGTAATCAAACTGTTGGAAATGGCGGATTTATGGTAGTTTATTTTAATATATTTTTCAACTTTAACTTTAAGAAGTTAACTTTTCAGGAAGTCGGAAATCGGGTCTCAGTTGTACAAATAACCAACTTTCTACAAAAACCAGATTTTCTTGAAAGTTATGGAAAATTATTCGATGATGTAATGCTATTTGAACATTTTCAAAATTCAGCCACAGTTATGTATATACAAAAAAAGGATTCGCATTGTGGGCCTAATTGTAATGATATTCATGAAATTTCGCAAAAAGCGGGAATTTTGTTGTAAATTTTTTAATAAAATTTTTTTTAAATCTATTTTTTGCTATATTTTTGAAATAGTTTGTATGTCTTAAATGAATTATATTTTTCACGTTAAAATAAAAAACAAGTGAAAAACGGTTGGAAAATGGAGTTTCTTTTACTACGCTTGGCATAGAAAAAAATTAATTTAATAGAGCGCGATTTATTAATTTGAATTTAAAATATGTTTAGGAAATCAGTTACATAAAATCTTATAAAAGGCGATATATTAAACGCTTTGAAAATAGAAAAATTGTTGGAACATTTTTTATAATAAACTGTTAACTAAACTAAATTTTTTTTAAAACTTTATATTAAAAATAAATAATGAAAAGTATAGCTAAAAAAATACGAATCTTTGCTGTGGTAAATTTTCTGAAAAAATTTGTTTAAAAAAAGACAAGTTTCGCACATAACGTGTCGGATCCTAGGCCAACATGTAAACTACTTTAATAATGGCCTAGAAATATAAAAGGAAAAGTTTGTACTACTCGAGGAGTTACTAATAATATTTTTTTTAGTTGTTTTTTAATTAAATTTTTATTAAAAAAACGTTTTATCAGTAAAACTAATGAAAAAAATAATGAAATTTGTGTTTGTTCAGTGAAGGTTTTCAGATTTAATGTCTTTATCATTGGTTTCCAAACTAAATAAAACCATCTCAACATCATTCATCACTCACCAACTCTCGAATCGATCTCTATCTTGTTTTTATTCAGGCTGCACCAAAAATTATACACCAATTCTCAGGTTAGAAATTGTCACCCAAAATCTTTTCATCATTTCTTTTTCCTTGCCCGTTCTCCTATCCCGATGCTCATCGCTAACCAAACACGCCAATTTTAGTCGTTTCGTTTCGGCACATCTGTCCGTTTATTATTGTTTTTTTGTTGAGAAATGTTGCGTTTCATCGTCTTTTTCAATCAAATTTTATTGATTAATAAATTGTTCTTATTGCACAAATATATTTTTAAAAAAGGCGCGCTTTAATCTTTTTTTTAATAATTTCACCTCTAACAAAACCATATTTTATCAAATTCTAAAAACGTGTAAATTTCTAATAATAAAAGAAAAAAATGTTATCAGCAAAAAAAAACATTTCAGAAAACCGAAAAAATATCGAATACACTTTGTCAGAAATATTTCATCAGCAACACCGCTACCCAAAATGGCAGAAAATGGCAAAAATATAGTGCTTAAACGAATTGATTTAATTACAAAAAGTGCGCAAGACGTGAGAGAGGTATGAATTTTTAAAAGAATTATTATTTTTATCATTTGAATACAAAGAATGCTACATTTTTCACAATTTCCGAAAGCAAATCTCCTAGGAAACAAACTAGAATTTTTTTTAAATAATAGCAAAAAATATTTGTTTATAGTATCGCGGTTTGGAATTGACAAATGGTCTTCGAGTATTATTGGTATCCGATCCAACAACCGACAAATCAGCAGCGGCTCTTGATGTTAATGTTGGACATCTTATGGATCCATGGCAGTTGCCAGGTTTGGCTCATTTTTGTGAGCATATGTTATTCCTTGGCACCGCAAAGTATCCGTCCGAAAATGAGTATTCGAAATTCTTGGCTTCTCACGCTGGAAGCTCGAATGCTTATACAGCTTCAGATCATACAAATTATCATTTTGATGTAAAACCAGATCAATTACAAGTAATTATTTCAGAATTTCTTTCGATTTTATGTTAATAACCGTTAATTTATGTTAGGGTGCTCTCGATCGATTTGTTCAGTTCTTTTTGGCTCCACAATTTACTGAAAGCGCAACAGAGCGCGAAGTTTGTGCCGTAGACTCAGAACATTCGAATAATTTGAAAAATGATGCATGGAGATTTTTGCAAGTGGATCGATCTTTATCCAAACCAGGGCATGATTATGGGAAATTTGGAACTGGAAATAAAGTGAAATTAATTTGTTTTTAAATTTTAATTTTTTTTAAATTAATTCTCAGGTGACACTGTTAGAAGATGCTCGAAAAAAAGGAATTGAACCAAGAGAAGCATTGTTGAATTTTCATAAAAAATGGTATAGCTCAAATATGTAAGAAGGAAGATTTGATAAGTTCTTCTCAAAAACTTTTCACTTTTATAGAATGTCACTTTGTGTGATTGGTAAAGAGTCACTTGATGAGCTTGAAAAATATCTGGGAACCTTCGAATTTGATGCAATTGAAAACAAGAATGTTGAAAGAATCGAATGGAAGGAATCACCATATGGAAAAGAACAATTGGGGAAAAAAGTGGAAGTTGTGCCAGTAAAAGATACAAGATTATTAAACATATCATTCCCTTTTCCGGATTTAAGAAGCGAATACAAATCTCAATCAGCACATTATCTTTGTACGAGTTTTTTGTTTGTTAATTAAATCTCAAAGTGTTCATTTTCAGCTCATCTTTTGGGTCACGAAGGACCTGGATCTCTATTGTCAGAGCTTAAAAGATTAGGATGGGTTAGTTCCTTATCGTCTGGATTTCATACACAAGCAAGAGGATTTGGAGTCTTTGATGTTTCTGTTGATTTAAGCACAGGTATTAAAGTTAAAAATAGAAAATTAAAAATAAATGAATAAATTATTGCAGAAGGATTAGAGCATATTGAAGACATTGTAGATTTAGTTTTTAGTTATATTGGAATGATTGAAAGATCAAAACCACAAAAATGGATTCATGATGAATTGGCAGAACTTAGCAGTATTAAATTTAGATTTAAGGATAAAGAAATGCCAATTACGATGGCGACGACAGTAGCATCTGAATTACAATATTTGCCATTCGAAGATGTGTTATCGTCAAAATATCTATTAACAAAATTTGAACCAGGTATTTTTGTTTTAAATTAAACATTATAAGTTATTGTTTATATTTCTTTAGAACGAATTAATGAATTACTTGGACTTCTTCGTCCGGATAACATGATTTATCGAGTCGTCGCCCAAAAATTTGCTGGACAAGAAGGAAACACTCATGAACCGGTGTATGGAACAGAAATGAAATTGGCTGATATACCAAATGAAACAATTCAACGATTTATAAATGCAAGAAAGAAGACGATTGACGCGTTTTATGTGCCACAAAAAAATGAATATATTGCAAAAAATTTCGATCTTAAACCAAGGGAATCCATCAAAAGTGATCATCCAAGATTGTTAAAAGATGATGGTTGGACACGTGTCTGGTTCAAACAAGACGATGAATACAAAATGCCGAAAAAAGAGACGAAGTTAGCGTTGACAACACCAGTGGTGGCCCAGGATCCAAAAGTTTCACTTGTATCAAGCTTATGGTTGTGGTGTTTAAGTGTTAGTTTCGAAAAGTTTAAAAAAAATTCTTACCTTTTTTAACTTTCAAGGACACCCTAGCTGAAGAGACATACAACGCTGATCTTGCTGGACTAAAATGTCAGCTTGATTCGGGACCGTTTGGGGTTCAGTTGAGGGTAAGAAGACGTGAAGAATATCGTTATGCATCATTAACATTGCGTGTTTGTTTTATTTTTTCCGTTTTCCCTTTAACTCCCTGTAGAATTTTGTCTTGTAAATTATGTGTTTTTTTTTTTGCATGAAAATCTAACCCACATGTTTTATGTTCTAATATTTAAAAAAAAGAAAGAAGTAAATTTTACAATTGTTCATTTTAGGTTCATGGATATGATGAGAAACAATCGCTATTTGTAAAGCATTTGGTAACAAGAATGACAAATTTTAAAATTGGTAAAAATACATCGGTGACAATTTTAAAAAACTGAGAAATTGATTATTTAGAAAAAACGCGATTCGATGTGTTGTTTGAATCATTGCGACGAGCGTTAAGCAATTTTTCGCATTCACAACCGTACTCTCAAACTCAGCATTATGCTCAATTATTAATGTCGGATAAGTTTTGGAGCAAGGAACAATTGTTGGCAGTTTGTGAAGGTGTCACATTGGAAGATGTGCAAGGATTCGCTAAAGAAATGCTCAAAACGTTTCATCTTGAGCTGTTGGTTCATGGCAATTCGACAGAAAAAGAGACGCTTCAATTGGCTGATGAGCTAACAGAAATATTAAAAAATGTTGCGCCGAACAATCGTCCGTTGTATTGGAACGAGCATTCGCCAAGAAAAGAGCTTGCATTGAACAATGGAGATGAATATATTTATAGACATATTCAAAATACACATGATGTCTCATGCGTTGAAGTAATGTATCAAATTGGAGTACAAAAAACGAATGACAATGCTTTGGTTGGATTACTAGATCAAATGCTCAAAGAGCCAGCTTTCAACACACTGAGAACGAATGAAGCATTAGGTATTCAAAAGAAAAAACACAATTTCTAAAAAGTTTTAAGTGTTTAGGTTATATTGTTTGGGTTGGATCAAGAATGGCATCTGGAACATTGTCATTAAATGTAATTGTTCAAGGACCAAAAAGTGTTGATCATGTATTGGAAAGAATCGAAGTCTTCTTAGAATCAGCTAGGGCAGAAATCGAGGCAATGCCACAAGAGGATTTTGAAAAACAAGTCGCTGGAATGATATCCCGATTAGAAGAAAAGCCAAAAACGTTATCGGCAAGATTTAGAAGGTTTTGGAATGAAATTGAAACAAGACAATATCATTTTGGACGAAGTATATAGAAAAAAAATATGAAGGGAACCAATTTGTATTTTGCAGGAGAAGCTGAAGTAGAAGTGCTGAAAAGTGTGAAGAAGAGTGATGTTTTAGAGATTTTCGATAGAAAAATCAGAAACAACGCGCCTGAAAGAAGAAAGTTAGCAGTGTTTGTGCATGGAAAAAACGAGAACAAAGAAAAAGTTGCGGAAATAATTGCGGCGAAACCGGCGGACAGAAAAGAAAAAGAAATTGCACACATTGAACAACTCCGACAAATACTGCCAATGTATGGCAGACCGACACCAATGATTGATTTGAAGCCAATCGGAGTTGATCCTTTAGATGGAACTAAAAAATGGAAGTAGTTGTTTAGTTCAAGTTATTCGATTTCTATTGTGATCAATCCCATAATTCGTATTGTTTGTTCTCAAATTGTTCTCATAAAATTTTTTAAAGAAAAAACCATTTATTCAAATCCAAAAAAAACTAAACGCGGCGACGACGACGAATACTGAAATAATCAAATCTAGTGAAAGAAAATGAAAATTTAGAAAAACCTTCGGCTGTGTGTTCGATTGCGACTCGCGTCACGATGAATACGTTTAGAACGAACGGATCGGGGAGCACGACGAGATCGGTATTCAGACCGAGACCGAGAGCGGGATCGTGAACGAGATGAACTTGAACTTGATGGTGAACGAGACTTGGAAGATGCAGCGCGAGAGCGTTGGCGACGACTTCTGAAAGTTGTCTGAAGGGTTGAAGTGGTAATTTTTAAAAACCTTCTAAATGAGCGCTGTTTTCTTGATTGAACTTTTCTTGATCGTCTTGAAGCAGATCTCGATCTTGAAGTAGATGATGATCGCGAACGTGAACGAGAAGTTGAACTGCGAGCACTGCTCCTCCTATTCGACCGATATGCTTTTACATCTTCAGACAAATCACGTTGACGACTATGTCGTGCAGACCCATAAGTTGATGATAGTGTTGATGGAAGAAAACGTCCATTTGAGTCACGTCTTCTACGAGCAGCTGAACGACTTCTTGCATTTGATGCTCTGTAATAGTTTGATTTTGTCAATCGAAATCAATTTGAATATTTTACCTAGGACGAACCATTTGTTTACAAGTTGATCGAGTAGTTTAAAAAGAATCGATTTTTTTGGATTCCAACTCTGATTTTCTTTTATTTATATCGAATTTGATTACATTGAGGTGGCCACGAGAAAATCCACGTTTTCCTTCCTTTTTTTTTTGATATTCAAACTTTGAAAACAACGAAACAAATGAATTTATTTCCTTCAACTTTTAGACTTCAATTTTTAGAAGCCAAATTTCAAAAAAAAATCGTAATTTAGGTTTTTTAAGAAAAGAAAAATTTTTATTTTGTGGAAGCTTCTTGATGGATTCTGAGAGTTTTTTGTTCGAGTGGTAAACGAATTTTGATTAATTACTTCAATGATTTATTGATAAGTCAAAACAAAAAATAAAAATAAATAGTGAAATATAAAAAAGAGGAGGAAAATCTATATAATAGAAGAATCCAATAAATTTGTCATCGACAAAAAAGAAGCAGAAACATGAAGAAGAAGAAAGGGAAATTTGTACATAACCGTATCTTTGAGAAAGACACACGAAAAACCCATTCTAGAAATTGTCTGGAACAAGGGCTCCAAGACATTGAGCAACATAATCAGGAATCATATCATCACGTTCATTCATTTGATTGTCAATAATATCTTCAATTTGATGACATCCAGATAAAACAAGCATCGTTTTAAGACCATGATCACGTCCAAATTTAACATCAGTATTAGTTCTGAAAGATGAAGAATGAAGAAAGAAAGGAAGGGAAGGAAGGAAGGGAAGTAATTAATTACCTATCACCAATCATCATTGTTTTTGATGGATTAATATTCCATTTTCTTTTAATATAATTAAATGCTGGTGAACATGGTTTACCAACAGTAATTGGATCACGTCCTGATGCACATTTAATTGAAGCAACAATTGGACCAGCATCAGGAATAATAACATTTGGATTTGGTCCTGGACAAGTCTCATCTTCATTTGTTGCAATAAATAAACAATTATCATCTCGTAAATAATTGGCAGCTTTCATCATTTTTGTATAATCAAAATATTTTTCATATCCAACAACGACAGCACCAACATTTTTTTCTAATTTAATATCATAAATGAATGGTGTGGATGATGTTGATGATTCTTCATCTGATCCTTCTTCTTTTTGTGATCCTTGTCCAAAATATTTGATATCCAATTCATCCATTTCATCACATAATCCTTGTTCACCAATTAAATAAACTTTTTTATTGGATTTTGATAAGCCAGCTCGATGTAAAGTATCAGCAACAACACAAGCTGGATTTACCAAATTTGTTTTATTGATTTTTTGGCTGTTATATCCTAATTTTTCCAATTTTTTTGCATAAACTTTTCTTGATTTTGTTGCATTATTTGTTAAAATTATAATTTGTTTATCCATTTTTATCAAATAATCGATTAATTTTGGTGATCCTTCCATTACTGATTCTCCCAACCATAAAACTCCTTTAAACAAAAAAATTAATTATTATTATTTGTTTTTTTGTTTTCTTTATAAACTAACCATCAGCATCAAATATGAATGTATCAATGTTTTTCAACACTTTTGCAAAACTTTCTGGGCAAAGTGGCATTGTGGAACGGCATTTCGTGTCGAGACCAGCTTTCAATGGATGATCTTGGATCAAATTGTGAGCAGCATCAATAATAGTTGGATACTTCATTTTCTTCTGACAATTAGAATGTTGAGCAGGAAAGTGCAGGAAATCAAAGTTTTGTTGATTTTTTAGCGAAAAAAAACCAAACCGATTCTTGTTTTTCCTTTCGATTCCTGGCCTATTTATACATGATTTCTATGTGCTACAAAAATCTCAAATGGGCGGAGCTTATTCAATGCAATGATTGGAGGAGGAGGAGGAGGAGGAGGAGGAAGGAGAAAGGATGGGAGGTGATGGAAGAAGGGACGCTGATCATCATCAATGTCTTTGAAAATATTGATAGTGTTGATTCACGTGAAAAACCACTGATAAAATGATTTTTGGAGATATTTTTTGATAAAATGATGTGATGTCTCTCTCTCTCTCTCTCTCTCTCTCTCTCTCTCTCTCTCTCTATTCCTCTCTCTATCTCTCTCTCGCATTCTATTTTAGTCATTTACAATGATTTTTGTAATGTATTTTAATAGATGACGAGGATGATCAACAAAAAATAATGAAAGACCAAAAAGAATACAAAAAAAGGAAATCTTTTTTTAGCATTCCAAATCGGGAAAGAAAATGTCGATGAAAAAGCTGAGGAAGAACATTCTAAGCGTAGGCTTCCGAAGCTTTTCCAAATTATAAGTCTTAGTTGAACGGAAGAAGAAAGAAAGAAAAATCGGCAATTTTTTCCCAAGGCTGAGGAAATTTGTTTTTTTTTTTTAAATGTTGATTGCACTTTGCCCCGACAATATCAATTTTGCTCGTATGATCTTTAAAGAATTCTCTTATCATCTTTTTCTTTTCTTTTTCTTTTCAATAAAAAAATCCCAAGAAAATATTTTTGTTTCTTTCCTTTCTTCATTGACTTTCTCCCCTCAAACAAAAAAATGCACATTTTTTGAGCAAGGTTGAGTGCTCTTTGAAATTGTTATTAATATAAGTTTAAAGGTTTTAAAAGTGCAAAGAATGATATCATTTTGTAAAAAATATGAATTCTACTTTAAAAAAAAACTTTAAAAAAAAGGAAGAAAATCTGCAATTTCAAAAATTGTGTGTCCAACCTGTTAATGTTACAGTAACCCTTATTTTTAAAGGAAGTGTCTAAAAATAAATAAATTTTTTAAGGAACATGATATGTATTCAATGATTTTTTGTATCGTCTCTGCAATGGAAAAAATATGGAATTGGAAACAAATCCAAAAACCAGTTTTTCTCTCATTTTCAATGTTCGACGACAATCTTTAAAGATAGAAGAGAAATTATTTGATTGATAAACCCCCCCCCCCCCCCCCCCCCCCTCCCCCCATCATGATTACAAATCAATTCAACGATTACTTTTTTGTAATCTTATCAGATAATCATTGAAGAAATCATCATCTTCGTCCTATTTCTTTTTGCTAACAATTTTTTCTCTCTCTCTCTCTCTCTCTCTCTCTCTCTTTTTCTCTGCGACAAAAACGCAAATATCTTTAAAAATTGTTAAAGATGAAGAAAAAAGTTGTTCACGTGAAGGGTTTTGAAGTGTTCTCTGATGTTTGAAGGAGGTGCTAAAAACTAATACCCCATAATGATGGGAATATAACAATAATTCGAATCGTCTCGTGATTTTAACACATTTTGTAACAATTTTTTATTGCTCTAATCTCTCTTTTGTTAATCCATCAATGCACAAAGAGTTGTGGTCTGTACAGTTACGCAACAACGAAAAAAGAAAGAATCAAAAGATCAATCAATAATTGAATTTTATCACAAAACTAATTATCATTTGGATAAAGTTTTTGGAAGATTTTTTAAAAATCATGATTTTATCAGACAGATGATGATTTTTTAGTTATCTTTTTTAATTTTTCTCTGTCTCTTTTCTCTCTCTCCCCCCCCCCCGTTCATTTAAAAATAGTCGCATTAAACAATTTTCAAAGAATGATAAGAAACCAGAAAAATGTAACTTTTTAAAAAAAGAAAAGGGGGGGGGGGGGGAGAAAGATTCTTTTTGATAAAACATTATTTTTTGATCAAAAGACAAAATCTTGAAATTTAAAAAATCATTTGAATTCTTTTTGAAACTTGTTTCTTCAATCAAATTGGTGAGAATTGAGTCGCAAAAAATTATTTTTGAAACAAAAAACAAAATCTTTAAAAATTTAAATTTTTGATTGGTTGGCCAATTTTGTAGTTCCTCATTATGACATTCAAGTGTTCAATGACCAGTTTTTAGTAACAAAAATAAATAATGTCAATGATAAGATTATTAGAAAATGAAGGAAAAAAAAACTATTTTTTGTATTTTTAAAGATTGTTTATTGATAAAAAAAATATTTTTTTGTATATTTTTAAAAATATTTTTTTAAATTCAAATTAAAACAATTAAATATTTTTGTTTTAAATTTTCAAAGGGAAATAAAGGGAACCTGTATTACCTCCACTTCTGAAACCATTTGAATGAACTTTAAAAACGTGGCTCAGCTTTAAAAATATTTTTCAAAATATTTGAAATGAAAAAGAATTTTTGAAAAATTTTACGCGATTTCCAATTATTTCAGTTTTTAGGCAAAATCCCAACTTTTTTTAAATTCAAAAAAAAAAAGCATTAAATTAGAATTATAAGCTCCAAGAGCAGGACAGGAAAAAACAAGAAAAAAGCTTTTAAAAATTAAAACAAAATATTGAATAAATTTGTACCTTTAAATTTCTTAAAACATTGAGGATTTTTATAGTTTGCATGAAATAAATAAGTAATCAATTTATTGATTTTTTGTTTAATCTGAAAATTATAAAAATGATATTTGTATTTTGATAGAATGGAAAATGAAGAAAAAAAAACAAATTGAAAATATCAAGTTTGCCGGTTTTTTTTTAAATAACAAAATGTTTATTTATTAATAAATTCGAAACAAAAAACGAGAAAGCTTTTGATCAAAAATCAATAAAATTTATTTTTCAAATTTTTGGTTTGATTTACTTAAAAATCTGAAAAAATCCCTTTTTTTAAAGTTTTTTTTTTATTTATTTTCATTGATTTTCTTTCTCAGAAAAAGAAATTTAAAAAAATTGATTTTTAATTCAGTTGACAACTGTTTTTTGACCTTTTCTGTTGTTCTTCAATAAATTGCCGATTTTCAATGAAGATTGGCTTGGCTTGGCTGGTTGAGGTTGAAAAACAAATGTTTTGAAAACTTTGTACCTTTAAATTTTGGCTTAGTTCGGTTTTCACGTGAATAGTTGTTTTTCTATTTTTAGGGCTCTTCAAATAAAAAATTGACGAATAAATAGGTTATCATTCATTTACACTTCAATGTCTCATTAAATCCAATAATATTGTGTCGTTAACTATCAGTTTTTAGTGGGCAAAAATAAGACGATGACGTGCGGAAATTTATTTGATGGATGATTTGAAAAACAAAACATCACCTTTCTCCTCCCACTTTCAGAATTGATAAAAATACTATAAAAACACAACGAAGAAATACTGAAACTATTCAAAAAAGTTAACATTCTGACATATTTTGACTAAGATGAAATTCTTGACTTTATCACCAGCATTGTCAACATCAAGCATCTTTGATAATCGACCATCGTCTCCATCTTCAATTCATTCTGGTCTAGATTCGAAATGTCGTTCGACTCAACCATTAAATTTTAAGAATTTTGCAAAAGTGTTGAAAAACATTGATACATTCATATTTGATGCTGATGGTTAGTTTATAAAGAAAACAAAAAAACAAATAATAATAATTAATTTTTTTGTTTAAAGGAGTTTTATGGTTGGGAGAATCAGTAATGGAAGGATCACCAAAATTAATCGATTATTTGATAAAAATGGATAAACAAATTATAATTTTAACAAATAATGCAACAAAATCAAGAAAAGTTTATGCAAAAAAATTGGAAAAATTAGGATATAACAGCCAAAAAATCAATAAAACAAATTTGGTAAATCCAGCTTGTGTTGTTGCTGATACTTTACATCGAGCTGGCTTATCAAAATCCAATAAAAAAGTTTATTTAATTGGTGAACAAGGATTATGTGATGAAATGGATGAATTGGATATCAAATATTTTGGACAAGGATCACAAAAAGAAGAAGGATCAGATGAAGAATCATCAACATCATCCACACCATTCATTTATGATATTAAATTAGAAAAAAATGTTGGTGCTGTCGTTGTTGGATATGAAAAATATTTTGATTATACAAAAATGATGAAAGCTGCCAATTATTTACGAGATGATAATTGTTTATTTATTGCAACAAATGAAGATGAGACTTGTCCAGGACCAAATCCAAATGTTATTATTCCTGATGCTGGTCCAATTGTTGCTTCAATTAAATGTGCATCAGGACGTGATCCAATTACTGTTGGTAAACCATGTTCACCAGCATTTAATTATATTAAAAGAAAATGGAATATTAATCCATCAAAAACAATGATGATTGGTGATAGGTAATTAATTACTTCCCTTCCTTCCTTCCCTTCCTTTCTTCATTTTTCATCTTTCAGAACTAATACTGATGTTAAATTTGGACGTGATCATGGTCTTAAAACGATGCTTGTTTTATCTGGATGTCATCAAATTGAAGATATTATTGACAATCAAATGAATGAACGTGATGATATGATTCCTGATTATGTTGCTCAATGTCTTGGATCTCTTGTTGCACCTGATTTGATTTATTATTAACATTTCTTTTTGTTTTCGTATTTTGTACAGTTTTTTTATGTTTCTCATGTGTCTCGTTTAAAAAATTAATGAATAATTTTTTCAAGAATTTAGGGCAAAGAAAAACAAATAAAAAGAAAATAAATGCTATGACCAATATTTACTGAGATTTGTAAAATAAATATCAGTGGTGTTTTGAATTTTTAGAAGTTTATTTTCTTGTGATTCATTAAAAACTGCGCTTGCTTGCTCAACTGTCACCCCAAATTTTGATAAAAGTCGATATTTCCATGTTGGAACTGACCAAGCACAAATTGGAATGATAACCAATGGATTTCTGAAGAAAAGAAAAACAATTAAAAATTGTATTGGGTGGAAAATATTTTTTACAGGGCATTGATAAATTGAAAAATTTGAAAAAAAATTTCATCTTGTTCAGATACTCGAGCACATAAAACTGATTCGAATAATAAATTTCGAAGAAGACTAATTTCAATAATTGCCAATGATAAACCAAATATTACCATATTTCGAAATAACTAAAATTTTTAATTTTTAAATCAAAATTCTGAATTTCGAAAAATATTTTCAAACCAATAAAGTTTTTGTATTTTCTCTTGCTTGAAATCGAATAGCTAATGAATAATAATTTTTATTTCGATCATTCAATTTTTGGTTAATTTTTATATTTACAAACCAAACATAGAAATAGAGCTGAAAAAAATGGAGAAGAGTATTTAAGAAAATGTTTAACAAATCGATTTTTCTCTGAACTGATCCGGAAATTGATAGAACAATTGTGATGAGACACGCAGATTGAGTTATAGAAAGATATTGAATCATTACTAAATAGGCAACAATAAAAGAAGATATTTGATATATTAACCAAATTAAAATTCCAACATAATATCGGTGATTTTTTTCATAATCACTAAATAATTTTTTTTGAAAATGTATATTTGTTTTGTAAATAACAAACGAACCTGATTAAAAGGGTAGCAAACACACGTTCCAGTGTGCTGAAAAATAAAGAAAATGCAAGAGATGTTAAATAGTGAATTGCTAGAAAGCTGGCGATAATCAATGGTGCTATAGTCTTGATATTTGTAACATTTGGAATATGTCTTCTGCTATTTGTCTGCCAAATTTTGATTTCGTCTTTATTCGTTTCATTTTCAATTGAGCTTGCTGAAAACTATTTCTCATTTTCTTTTATTTAAAAATTTGTTGAATTTCGGGGTTTTTTAGCCACCAATATGTGGTCTGCTAGACTTTTGTAGTTTGTAGTGCAGCAGACCCAATATGTGGTCTGCTCAACTTTTGTAGTTTGTAGTGCAGCAGACCCAATATGTGGTCTGCTAGACTTTCGTAGTTTGTAGTATAGCAGGCCCAATATGTGGTCTGCTCAACTTTTGTAGTTTGTAGTGCAGCAGACCCAATATGTGGTCTGCTAGACTTTTGTAGTTTGTAGTGCAGCAGACCCAATATGTGGTCTGCTCAACTTTTGTAGTTTGTAGTGCAGCAGACCCAATATGTGGTCTGCTAGACTTTCGTAGTTTGTAGTATAGCAGACTCAATATGTGATCTGCTATACTTTTGTAGTAAGCGAATTTCTATGTATTTACGGAAATAAAAATTAAAACGTACACAAAAGTCCTTCTTCATAAAGAAAAAAAATAAAACGTCCAATGCTACATTCGAACCAATGATAAAACATTGAAATTATAATTATATTCAAATTAGGATGAAGTACTCGTGATGATGAAATGATAAAACACATTTGAATAGTCAGTAATGCAGCCAAGAATAATAATAGAAAAAGTAAAAGTAAAAAAATGGATAGGGAAAAAGTAAGTGAACCATTTTTTCCCAATTTATAAATTGGAATAAAAATGACGGTAGAATTGTTGATCAACAAATTCATTTTTGTTGTTGTTTTAATACTACTGAATATACAGAAGTTTTAAGAAAAAAAATCAAGTAAATAATATGAACACACAGAAATGTTTTTTTTTAACTTTAGTCTTCTTCAAGTCAAAAGGGTATAATTTTGTTTTTCTTTTTTTTTAATACTTAAAAGTTCATTTAAACTAATAAAAAATAAATAATATTTATTTTTCTTGTATCAAAAAATAATTTATACTTTGGTTTAAAATGTTTGTAGGTAGAAAATTAAAGAGAATTATTTTAAATTACTTGAAGAGAATGTTAAAGTTCATTTTATCAGGTGCAAATGACCTGCGTAATATATTTATTACTTAAAAAACAGAAGTTTCACTGTTGTTCAGTGTTGAAAAAATTATTACGTCATCTTAATTCTCGAAAATTGAAGAAGCATTTTCATAAAATTCAAAAATCTATGTAGAACTTCCTTTTGTTCTTTTTTATTTATAAAAACATTTTGTTTTTAAAACACAAATAAGTTTCTTTAAATATGGTAAGCGGAGATTATTTTGACGTTTTCTTTTCTTTTTTCTTATTCAACAAAAGTAGACCACGATTACTGATCAACCATTCCTTAAGTTACAAGAACGAAAAACTGCTCCATTGAGAACCGTTTCAATAGTTTTTCGTTTTCTCTGCGTCTTCTTAGTTTTGCCAACCATCGTTTTTTTCACGTTCAGCCATTTTTTTGCATTTAAAATATTATTTTTTTTATTTGTTTTTATTTTTAAAAATAGCTAATTTCAAAATATTCAAGCTCTTACTTTCTTAATTTCCAAAAGCTTTGAAATAATTAATTCTAGCTGTTGTAAAACAAAAATGGTCAACAATTTAATTAACTTTTTTTTCTTGACATTTAAAGAGAAAACTTGCTCGATATGTTGCTTATTACGATGAAAATGTTTCAAAAAAGATTTCAGTTGATTTTCTTTACCAACATTTAAAAAATATAATCTTTGTTTGCACTTCTTAAAAGAATGAGTCATATTACATTAAAGACTCGCTCGATTTCTTCGAAAGTTTATTTTCAGACATGGATTCTCAAGGCCGGAAAGTTATTGTTGTAGACAACGGAACTGGGGTAAAATACATTTTTAAATTATAATAATTCTTATAAATTTTAGTTTGTTAAATGTGGTTATGCTGGGACCAATTTTCCTGCGCACATTTTCCCGTCAATGGTTGGACGGCCAATTGTTCGATCAACTCAAAGAATTGGAAACATTGAAATTAAAGTCGAACAATTGACAAAATAAAAAAATAAAATACAAATTTGTAGGATTTAATGGTTGGTGAAGAATGTTCTCAACTCCGGCAAATGCTTGATATTAATTATCCAATGGATAACGGAATTGTGCGAAATTGGGATGATATGGGACATATCTGGGATCATACCTTTGGTCCTGAAAAACTGGATATTGATCCAAAAGTAAAGAAATTATTTGAAATGTTAAACAATTTAATTTTTTAAGGATTGCAAATTATTGCTCACCGAGCCGCCATTGAATCCAAACAGTAATCGAGAAAAAATGTTTCAAGTTATGTTTGAACAATATGGATTTCATTCAATTTATGTTGCTGTTCAAGTATGTGTTTCATACTTGATTCAAAAATATAAAATCAATTTCTTCAGGCTGTTCTTACACTTTATGCTCAAGGTCTTCTAACCGGAGTTGTTGTAGATTCTGGAGATGGTGTCACTCATATTTGTCCAGTTTATGAAGGATTTGCTCTTCATCATTTGACGAAAAGACTTGATATTGCTGGGAGAGATATTACTAAATATCTTATCAAAGTATTCGTTTTTTTTTTCAAAGTCAAATCCGTTAAATAAAACACTTTTTTTAAGCTTTTGCTCCAACGAGGATACAATTTTAATCACTCGGCTGATTTTGAAACGGTTAGACAAATGAAAGAAAAATTGTGTTACATTGCTTATGACGTAGAACAAGAAGAAAAGTTGGCTTTAGAAACTACAGTCTTATCCCAACAATATACGGTAAAAGCTTTCTTCTATTTTTTTAAATTAAATTATAAAAATTCAGCTTCCTGACGGACGAGTTATACGGTTGGGCGGAGAACGATTTGAGGCTCCCGAAATTCTTTTCCAACCACACTTAATCAATGTAGAAAAAGCTGGTTTGTCAGAACTATTGTTTGGTTGCATTCAAGGAAGTGATATTGGTCAG
The DNA here is from genome assembly GCA_963572285.1 of Caenorhabditis drosophilae. Lineage (NCBI taxonomy): Eukaryota > Metazoa > Nematoda > Chromadorea > Rhabditida > Rhabditidae > Caenorhabditis > Caenorhabditis drosophilae. The sequence goes on along the minus strand of OY751564.1, from coordinate 932,124 downwards.
TCTTAAATTCTCATTTTAATCTTTTCCAAAGTATTTCTTCACTTTCAGATACTCGTCTCGATTTTTACAAACATATTGTTTTATCTGGTGGAACAACCATGTATCCAGGGTTACCATCTAGATTAGAAAAAGAGTTGAAACAATTGTATTTGGATCGAGTGTTGCATGGAAACACTGACGCTTTCCAGGTATCGCCTAAACTGAAAGCAGTGGTTATCCGTTAATTTTCAGAAATTCAAAATTCGAATTGAAGCACCACCAAGTCGTAAACATATGGTTTTCCTTGGTGGAGCTGTATTAGCGAATTTAATGAAGGACCGAGATCAAGATTTCTGGGTTTCGAAGAAAGATTATGAAGAGGGAGGAATTGCAAGATGTATGGCAAAATTAGGCATTAAAGCTTAATTAAACTGGCAAAAATATCTAATACTAATCTATTTTCTCAAAGTGCTTTATTTTTTCTCAATTTCAAACTCGTTGTGTGGATTTTGATGTATTTTGGACAGTTTTTCTGCTCATCTTTCCTCATTTCCAATTTCTAAAAAATTATTGAGTGATTTTTTTTTAATTTTAGGAGTTTTTTTTAAAATATTTTTTTTGTAAATATAACCCCAATCCCCAAATTTCACTTGAAAATTCAGCATGTTATTATTATTGATTTATTTATATAAAATAAATTGAAAAACAAATACACATTTAGAAGATGAATTCTCATTTTCTCATTAATTTCCTGTTTCGTTTCTTGTTTAATGAGACAAATAAGAGCAACAATTTGAAGGAGAATGAGGAAGAAGAAGATGTAATGTGTTGGCAGGAATCCAAAAAAAAAAGGCGATGAGTAAACATTTCAATTTTAATGAATTTTTTCATTGTAAATGAATTTTGAATTGGTGTTTCTAGAATTTGGCATCAAACATTCAGAAGAGAAAGAAGAAGAAAACTGAACAGTTAAATGAAACCATCAGATCAATCTGTTCGAATTAATTTCAATTTCCACATTTCTCATTTTTTGATGGGTTCTTGTGTCATTTTCTTTCATCGCTCGCTCCTTCTTCACCTCCCCATTTTGTGATTTTTTTGTCTCCCCCCCCCCCCCCCCTCTTCTTCTTGATTTATGCGATTTGGTGGCTGGGCGGTGTGTGTACACACATTCTATAAACTCAATCATTGAGAAGATGAGGAAACGAAGAAGAAGAAGAATGAAACCAACATTCAGAGAATTTCGAAAAACGTCGTCAGATAACACACACACACAAATCGAGCGGCGATGTGGTTTCGGGGTATTCAGCCATGTATCATGGCGGTTTATCCATCATTTTCGAATTTACTTTTATTTATATCTTTCTTTTATTCCCCTTCCTCCTCTTTTTCCTTCCCTTCCCTTCCCTTCCTCTCTTCACTTATTTGTCGTCTTTTTCGTCGTCTTCTTCTTCTTCTTCTCCCGTTTTCTGTTATCTTCTAACACTTTGATGAAATCAATTTTGTCCTTTTGTGCCCCCCCCCCCCTTATTTTTGAAACTTCATTTTTTTACTAATTTTTGTTTCACAATTTTTTTGTTGTTTCGTTCTGAATTTTCTCTCTTTGTAGTTTGTAGTATTACAGTAGACCCCTCCCCTCTCAAAAAAAAAAATTGCCGACTTGAAGTTTGTAATTTATGACATTCGAATTTTGCTTCAAATTAATAACGAACGAAACAAAAAATGTAATAATCGGATTTTAGTCATCAGCATAAAATTGCATTAGTGAGGTTTAATTACAATCGAGGCCACCCTGACCGGCTGATTTTATAGGTTGAAAAAAACCAAATCTGGTTAAAATCCATTTCGGTTTATTTTTGGTTTTGTTTTGATATTTTTCATTTGTTTTTCTTTTAAAATATTCGGCTGAAGTTTCAGAGCAAAAAAATTTGCTTCAATTATTATTCAAATCCAATAGATTATGCTTCATTGTGCCACACCTGATAGGAAGGAGGGAGGGGCGGGGGAAAAAAAACGAAAAATGAAATGAAATGATAAATGTTCGTTTGATTATCATAAAATAAAGAAGAAATATGCAAACAATTTATGCTATTTGGTTGGTGATGGGGGGGGGGGGGGGAAGTTTCAACAAAAGGGTTGAACACAAGAATAACTAAAAGTGTGGATGAGAAAGTTGAAAGAGAAGCGGGGGTGGGGTGGGGGTGGGGGAGGAAAAAATAATAAATCGAGACACAGCGTCGCCGAAATTCAATTTGATCATTCATCAATCTTCACATTTTCATGCTAATCATTTGTTGTGATCTTTTTCGCGCCAATTTCAATTTTATTTTTTAAATTTATTTTCTCTCGATGATTTTTTTTCTTTCAAGATAAAAGTGACAAAACCATTTTTTGTGGGCTTCAAACTTTTTTTGGGTTTTTTTACATCAAAAAAAAAAAAAAACAATAAAAACAAAAATTGCCCGTTTTTTATCAATTTTTTATTTCAAGCAGGGAAAAAACGACGGAAATTGCAAAAAATTTTTTTGTGTGGTGGTGGTATTTTTCATGATTTTTTTTGTTGTTGTTGATGATGTCTCTTGGATTGGAAATGAATGGGGGAACATTCTTCACATTTTTCATTAATTCCCCAAAATGGTGTGGACACTGATAAGGAAAGTGTATAAATTTCTTCGTTTTTTTTTTATTTTGATTGATACAAAATCAAATTTAGGTTTTGTCTGATTTTTGTTGTTTTTTCATTTTTTTTTGTTTTGGGTTACATACATGTCAATTAATTATTTTTTTTGTGTAAAAATATCATTAAATATTTTATTTTTAGAATTAAACAAAAAAAAAAATTTTTTTTTTTGATAAAGTTCAGCTGAATAAACAAAAAAAAATTGAAAATGCAGAAAATCAAACATTTACTTGTTTTTTTATACTCAATTTTTATTGTCAAAAGAAACCGCAAAATTATCTCAAGGCGAGTGAGTGGCGCAACCAATCCATATATCATAATCCTTTAGGCGCCAGCTAGATCAATTATCTTCTTCCTTTTTCTCTCTCTCTCTCTCTCTCTCTGTTACTTTCTTAAAGTTTATCTGCGATTCGTTGCTTTCTTTGATTTTTTTTTCGTCGATCGTCAATGCTCTCCTAGCGCGAAAAGTCAATAAATGTGAAGACAGTCTTTTTTCGTGTTCAGTCGAAAATTTCCAATGCATTGTGCTGCAAGCTTTTCCCTCCCCTCTTCACTGTTTTATTTTACCAGCTCTTTTTTTGCTTTTTCTTTTCAATCTTCGTCTTCTTCTTTTTTATATTGATGCATCGGTTTTTAGGATCGCTTTCTAACTTTTATGACTCTCTATAAATACAGTAGTCTTGTTGTTCAATGTTCTCATCTTTTTATTATACTTGTCCTCCTTTTCCCGTGCTCCATCGGCGCCGATCTTTTTTTTTTTTTGTTCGCCTCTCAAAAAAAAAAGGGAAAACTCTCTAACGTCGAACACTTTACCTGTCTTTTTCTTTTTGAGACTTTTGAGCAACAAATTTCTTCCGAGACTATTTTGCTCCAATTTTTCCATTTTTTTTCTTAACAAGGCAAAAAATCTAAAGTAATTATTCTTGACAATTTTTTTTGTTAAAATCAATAATTTTTAGGGATCAAAAAGGAGATGAAAAATTGAAGAAAAATGGTTCTACGATGGATCAATAAATTGATTTTCTTCATTTTTATTGGAATTGTAATTGTTTCAAGCAACGACGAATGCCCGGAAAAATGTGACAAAGATCAATGCCAAAAAATTGATGACTGCGAGAATTTGATCAGTGATCAATGCGATTGTTGTCAGGTGGGGAAATTTTGACGTTTTTACGAACGTGTCGCTTATAAAAGATCCGTGTGCAACCCGTTAAAGGTTAACCGGATAATTTTGATTCCAGAAAAAAGTTCAACGTTTTCAATCTTGATTTTTAGATTTGCGTTCGTCAAGTTGGTGGATTATGTGGAACTCCAAGTCAAGTTTGTGATAGCCACTTGACATGTCATCAAGAAACCGATTTAAGCGATCAGGGTCACTGTATTAGTTAGTTTCATTTTCTTTTCTTTTTTTTTTAGAATTTTGAAAAAAATGCCGGGGAGAGAGAGAGAGAGAGATAAATGTTGATATTTTGTGAGCATTTTTCTCAAATATTTTTGTTCTTCCGACATTTCCGCTCATGTTTCAATTTGTTTTCATCATTACAACAATGTTTGCGTGGCCACGAAAAAATGAGAAAAATATTTCCAACTTTAAAAAAAAATACAAAAAAAATGTTGATTTATAAGCGTCAGAACTGATTGAGGGGAGGGGATGTCAGATCTCATTTCAGCTTTTCTTTTTTTATTTTCTCATAAAAGCTGTGTTTTTTTTTTCGTTCATTTCTTCTAGTTTAGCGTCTACTACTTAACAAAAAAAAATTCAAAAAAAAACGGAGAGGGAAAATAGTAATTCGATATGTTTTTCCCCAAAAGAAGAAAAATATGTGGAGGATGGTCAACTGAACTCTTAAAAATAATGATCATGTGGAATACCCAATGAATTGGAGATTCAATGGTTTTTGTGCTTTTCGATAAATGTTTGTTGACTGGCTTCGTCGACTCTTTTCAAATCGTTCTATTTCGTCTTTCTCTTTCCTTCGCCTTTTTTTTTCTTTCTCTTACGTTGCGTCGGAAAAAGCTACCTTTACAGCTTTGGTCCATCTCCTTCTTCCAACAAAACTCAATCGAATATACAATTTCTATTTACTTTACCTCGATCGACCATCAGCATCATCCATCAACTCGTTTCGAAATGTGGATTTGATGTGGTTTTTTTTTCTTTTTCAAATTTTTTAAAGGGAAAAAAAAACGTTTGAGAAATAAAATGGCTTTTAAAGGCGGTGAAGAAACAAGAAAATTTTCGTGAAAAAAAGAATCAGAAAAAGGATCATAAATCAGATGAATTCGAATTGTCAAAAAAACTACCACTACAGTAATATCTGGAATAAAACCAATTCTCTGTCGCTTACAACTTTCCTTCTTGTTTATTTCGAGAAATTGAAATTCAATGCCACGCCCACTTTTTTTTCTCAATCTTCACTAGAATTTCAAACAATTGTTATTTAATGTTGTTTCATCTCATTTTTTAGCCATTTTCGAATTATTTAAAATTACAGTTTGAAAGAGAAAAAGTTTTGATTTTGTGAGCTTTCAATGTCGGTGAATTCTTTTTGAAAATTAAAAGAAACGAGTTGTATCGTAACATTACACATTAAAAGAATTCTAAATTTAACATTTTTTAGTCTTTCTTCTCAATTTTATCGTTTTTTTAGAATAATTTTCAGTACAATATTTCTCAGAAGTTTGAGTTACCGCTTTTAAGAAAAACTAGGCCATGCTTTATTTTTTCTGGAAACTCGGCCAGCACTTTTTTGAGAATATTTCTTATTCGAGTTTTTCTTCTTCCCTTTTCACGTTTAAATTTAATTTCGATTTTTATTTTATTTAAAAAAAGCAATGAAGAAAATAGGTTTTTCATTGAATTTCCCAATTTTTCCCATTTTGCCACCGAGATGTGGTCAAAAAATACTACTTTCGTACGTTTTTTTTTCTTCTGCCCCTCCCCCTACCCCCACCTCCCCTTTTTTTCTTTTTGGTCTTTTTTTTTTATTCAACCTCTTATTCGAACAAATGTTTGCTGTTTCTTTTTTCTCATGATTCTCATCGAAAGAATAAAACTTCCGAAACAGAAAAAAAAACGCGAAATTTTACAGCTGCGGGAGCGAGCGAAAATGTTGTTCCTCGGCCTTTTTTCTCCGTCATCATTTGGCTGTTTCTTTGCCGTCGCCGGTTTGACGATTCTCATGGCATTGTTGCCAATTTATTCCGCTTCTACTTTGCCAATTATTTTGCCACAACAAAGTGAGATTTTCAAGAATTTTGAACCAACTCTTTTTAATTGTAAAATAATTTCCAACATTTTTCGTTAAAATATGTTGGAAAAACGGCAGAATCAACAATGAAATTGGACACTTGAATTTTTTTAAAACCCACTTTTAAATAAGAAAGCTTTTTTTTTAGTTTCAGCAAAAATATTTTTTCTGTAGTGTTTTTGTAGTTTTTAGCTAAGCAGATTCCAAAAGTTTGCTCAGTTATTGTAGTTTGAAGAAAACAGGCAGTTTTCGTTTTTTCTCTAAAGTAAATCAATTCTTCTACAAAAAATGTCATGAAATATGTAGGTAGTTGTTGTTTTTTTAATTCTATTCAATTTTCCATGAAAAGCGAAAAAAAAATGTAGGCGGTGCTCCTTTTCTCTTTTATTATTTTGCCTCCCAACATAAATGGTATGAATCATTTGTTCGCAATTCGATGTCGTCAACCGTCATTTTTTCTTGTTTGTTTGATGTTTTTATAAGAGAAGTAGTTCTTAAAATCACTCATCTGTTAAAAATTGTATATACATAGTTAATTGAACAATCTTCTTTCTAAGCGCCTTTTTTTCAATTAAAAAAAAAGTTGTTTTGATTACTCTAATTTAGTCACATCTGTGAATTTTTCTAAAAAAAAAAATGAAGATTTTCAGGAGAGCTTGTACGATGTCGTAAAAACAGACGATGTACAACTAGAAAAAATTTATTTAAACAAAAAATGTTCAAAACTTCCTGTTTATATATTTAACTTGACATATGTCCAAAAAAAAGTTTCTCTTAAAAAAAAGGGAAAGAAAAAGTGTCCATGTTGTTTGAAAATGCAATTTTTTGACTTTTAATCATCTTGGGACCATTATTTGTTATATGTTCTTTTTTTACGAAATGAAACTACGAACAATTTCACTTTTTGTTTCAAGACAAAAATGATAAGCAAAAAAAAGAAAACAAGAAAAAACATATGATCCAACTGGCGCCGGAAAGTCGAGAAGAAGAGAGAAAAAAGAAATAAAATAAACAAAAAATATTTAGAAAGTTGTTGAATTATTGAAGTGCACATATGATATTTAAATAGACTTAGCTTAGTTTGGTTTGAGATAAAAAAATCCTCCGATTTTGTTTCTTTCTATTTAGTGGTGAGGAGTTTGATTTGTCGGATCAAATTCATTCCAATTTTATCAGCAAATATGATCTTTGGTGTTTCAAATTTTATTTTTTTTGTCTCATTGTTTAACGCTTTTAAACGTGTGGAAATTTTAAAAAGTTCTGTTAGAAAAAAAAATTAAATTGAAAAGTAATTATTTTTTATTGTATTTAAAAAAAAAGGGATTAGAAGGGAATCCGTGAGAAATTAAAAACTTGCACTATGTTTTTCCAAATAAAATATAAAAGATATTTCACAATTTCTAAATATGTCAATCATTTAAATATGGGATTGAAAACCTTCCTTTCTTCACCGTTTTACATCTGTTACATGTTATTCTCTTCTTTTATTAGGCTCGTCATCATCTCCTTAAATTAGTAGTTGTGTGGTAGTTAAAAAATTGTATGATGAGGAAGAAACAACACAAAACATCTGTCGATATCTATGGATACTATGCTCCCTAATTTTTCACATCATTTTAGTATTAATTTAATTTAGTTTTTTCCTTTGTTAGTTTTAAATTTCACACGTCCTTTGTTTCTTTCAATGCAGACGATAAACATTGTATATTCTGAAATTGTTTTCTTCGGGTTAAAAAAATTTGAAAAATTTAATCTTTAAAATGTTGAAAAGTTTAAATAAACTTTTTTTAAACGTTTTTTTCAATAGAGCGTTCTTGCAACAAAGTTTTGAAATCAAAGCATATACCGTTCACAATTTAATAAGCCCAAAAGTTAAAACTATTATTTTTCTCAAAGTTTAAAAATTGATTTTTAGAAATGACCAATGACAGTTGCCTATCAGCACCATGCAGAATTAATTTCAATCCAAAATGTCCAGAAGATTCACGTTTAATTATTCCACCACCACCAGAAGGAGAATGTTGTGGACCACCAGCAAAATGTCATTGTGATCCACAGGTAATCTTCTTTTTTTTTTATTCTTCATTTAATTTTCTTATTATTTATATATTTTTTGTTTGTTCTGTAAGTTTGAGAGGAAAGTAAACCGAACAGTTTTTTTTGGAAAAGAAATGTCTAAGAACTGTTTCATTATTTGATTTTAAACAATTATTCTAAGAAATTTAAATCATTTTCATTTGTGATTTTTTTTTCAGAAATGTGTTGCTTTTGTACCAACATGTGGCAAAAATGAGGAATTAAGATTAATTAAAAAAGGAATAAAAACACCGGGAAAGTGTTGTGATGTGTTTGAATGCAAAACGAAAGGTGAACACTTTTTTGAATCAAAGAAAAAAGAAAAGAAGAGAATTATAGAAAAAAAATGTGCAAATGTTCACTGTCCGATCCGAACATTCGATGAAGATGAAGGATCAACGGAATGCCCAGCTGATAGCTTCCGACAACCAGAATACACAACTCAAGAATCATGTTGCCCAATAAGACCAGCATGTAAATGTCGGGCATCGGTTTGTAGACCGGCACGATGTCAAGATGGTGAGAAAGTAAAAGTATTAAAAAAGGGAAATGGAACACCGGGAAGATGTTGTGATGAATGGAAATGTGAATCAGAATCAAAAGGTTCTGGAAAGAAATGCGTTCATGATGGAAAAGAATATGATGACGGTTTTGAATGGCATTCATCAATCTGTGATGTTTGTAAATGTAAAAAAGGAATTGCAATTTGCACCAAAATGACATGTCCAAAAATAAACCGTAAGCTTTTCATATTCATTTAAACCATTGTTTTTGTCAAATTTCAGCACAGTGCACGTGGATTGTAATACCAGACGGTGAATGCTGCCCAGTGTGCTTTGGATGTCAAACAGATGAGTTGGAAAAAAAGAAAAAGCATGAAACGTGGCAAAAAGATGATTGTACAACGTTTGGAAATTCAAAATAAAATAGTCATGAAAAAAGTTTTACCTCTGAGTGTTTCAGGTGTACATGTTCAGAAGAAGGCGGCCATGTTTGTGAAAAACACATGTGTAAAACAGATTGTGAAAATCCACGAAAAGTTGATGGACAATGTTGCCCGGTTTGTGATGAACCATCGATTGTGAAGCTACCAGTAACGTGCCCATCATTAGATCATTGTTCACTAAGGTATTAAAAACTTTGATCTTTAAACTAAACAACAATTGAAATGATTTCACAGATGTGCCAACGGGCTACGACGTGATAATGTTGGTTGCTATCTGTGCGAATGTCTTCCAGAAGATGTGCCAATGAATGCAAGATGTCAAGAGTTGAACGATGAAAATTGTGACAAGTGAGAAAAAAATCCGTCAACATCAAAATTTGCAAAAAACACACAACACATTTTCAGACAATGTGCTCATGGTTATTTAAACGACAATGATGGTTGTCTAACATGTAAATGCGCAAAATGTCCGCCACTACATCAATGCTTCAAACATTGTCTCTATGGTTTTGAGACGAATTCGGCGGGCTGCCCACTGTGCAAATGTCGCGCTTCATCGAAATTGGATAAGAAGCAGAATGCGCAGAAAAAGATGACGAAAATTGGGCATGCGACGAGCGAAAAGTGTGTGTCATTCTCAGCAGACGGTCATCAAATTGAACGGGATGGCGGAGAATGGTGGAGTGATGGATGTCGTCATTGTTTCTGTGAAGATCAGCAAGTATGAGACGTTTTGAGAAAAAAAAATCTGTATTAATCAAATAACAATACTTTTTCAGGAGTTTTGCTCATTAATCTCATGTCCATCTCGTCCACTTGATTGCGACGAGGAGATGTGGATTCAAAAAGAAGGCGAATGTTGTCCAACATGTGTTGACACAAAACACAAATCAACAAAATTGGCCGGAAACGCTCTTTCAGCTCGTCAACAAAAGCATGAGCACACTGTGTGCCAGTCGCCAGGCACCGGCCGGCTCTTTACCGATGGAGAGACGTGGCAATTGGCGCCGTGCGTTTCGTGCACGTGTCGCGTTGGACACGTGCTGTGTCGAACCAACGAATGTCCGCCAATCGCATGCTCAAATCCTGAATATTTAAATGATGACGACTGTTGTCCAATGTGAGATTTCAATTTAAAAAAAAAGAAATTAAATTTTTTAAATAATTTTTTCTGTAGATGTCCAGAACAAAAAGTGTTGAGCACAAAAAACGAGGATGGTGAAGTGATTGTATGCACTGATGACACAGGAGCAGCACATATTGTTGGAGCATCATGGCGACAAGATGATTGCACATCGTGTATTTGTATGGCTGATGGAACATCAGATTGTTACAAAGAAGCTTGTGATGAAAGCCTAGAATGTCGGGGTAATCCATTAGTCATTAAGGGAAAATGTTGTCCAGTTTGTTCAGGTCAGTTTTATGTTTCAGCAAAAGAAATTTAAAAAATCGAAAAAAATTTCAGATGCGCTTTCATCATCAGCAGTTTGTTCTTATCAATCAACTGTTTATTCAATTGGTGAACAATGGCAAGATGGTCACTGTTCAAATTGTTCATGTGTATCCGGAGGTCAAACGATTTGTCGCCAAATGGTATGCCCACATTGCGTCGATACAGTACCAATTGAAGGGCATTGTTGTCCATTATGCAAAGACGCTGGTTGGGCTCCATACGGAATTGGAAATGGATCAGGAGAGACAGCATTTCCGCCAGGATTTGCCGATCCAAGAATAAGAACGCATAATGGAGTTGAAGCGACCCCAGCATTTTCATTATTAATTGTCTCGTTGATGTCATTAGCAGTTGTTGGGCTTCTTATTGTGCTTTTGCTTCTCTATAAAAAAAATCGGAAAAGCAACAAAGTTTGTAGCAAAAAAAAATGATTAGAACAGTTTTTATTGCAGCTGCACAAGTTTAATGAAGTCGGACATATGAGTTCAGGTGGAACATCAACAGTGTGTCTATCAGGATCAAAACCAATTGGATCGATGCCAAGATTAGTAGATTGGAAAGATAAAAAAGATTGCAGTGATGATGAATTAATCAAAAAAGGAAATATAACCCATATTCGATATGATTCTCAAAATTCAGATGATCAATCAGACAGTCTTCTTTCATCAATGTAATAATTTTTTACAAGTTTATACTCAAAGATCTGAAATATTTTTGAAGGTCTGACACATCTACGGCTCCATCAACAGTATCGTCTGGCCACGCCCCCATTTCGGACACTCAGCCATTAACACCGAATAGATCGCGAAGATTGCCGGTTTAAATGAAGTTTTTAATACAATAATCTAAAAAAAAGAATCATTTTTTCTATTATTTATGCATACATTTAGTTTATATACATATAACGCTTTGTTTTCTCTCTCTCTCTCTCTCTCTCTATCTCTACTTCTCCTCATTTGGTGCGGGTAGTTGTTTAAGATTTAGTTTCAAACAACAATACGCAAAAATCTATACAAAACAAGTTCTTGAATTCTAGATAACCGCACTTTTTTTTGAAAATGTTCATGGAATTTTTTTTTATTTTACATCATTCGCGGGTTTCTCGCTATTTGCATTTTTCTCACACCTTCTGTTTTCAAATTACAAAAAAAAGTTGATTTTTCGTCTCGTGTTGTATTATACATTTTATTAATTCCTTTTTTTTTTTAAATTTAATAAATTGAATTTATTATTTTTTAATGTAACAAAACTACACGAACTAGTTGGTAAAGGGAAAGGAAGCTCAATACAAATATGGAATAAGAGCGGTCCGTTTTGGAGGATATTTTGGAAACGTTTTTTGGTACCATCGGTGAGTGATTTGTGCAGCAAGAAATTGATTACATAAAACGAAGAATAAAACAAACTGAAACTTTTTTAATTTTAAAAACTAAAAAAAAAACTAATTTCTTACCCTGAAGGCATAAGCTGAAGGAATAATAAACCATAATGATAAATAAATAAAAATTTCAAAAAGAAAATGTGGACAAGAAACATAATTGAACCATCCACCAAAACAAATTCCGTATGCATAATTTCGAATTAATCCTAAAATTTTGAAAATTATCGATTTTGTTTTTATTAAACTCTAACCAGATGGTAATTTTCGTGTATTGGCAATTTTTTCAGCAAAACTATGCTGCTGTAAATTACAATAAACAAATGTTACAGCACTTATCCATTGTGATATTTGAATTTTTTCAATATTGATTCGGGGATTTTCTGAAAAACAAGAGAAACGGTTATATTCATAATTTGATGAAGTTTAAAAAACTTACCAAGTTTTGAAGCAATTCCTTTTGTTTCTGAAATAATCGATAATGGAAGAACAATGTAATGAATAATTCCAACAGCATAATGAAATAGATTCATTCGACAATCTGAATATACACTGACAAAAAGGGATTCGTATAATCGGCGAGAAACATGAATTCCAATTAGGAAAATGGCAAGGCAGCCAGTTGTCAAATCGACTGAAAATCAATAAATTTGTTTGATTTAAAGGTTTTTCAAAAAAACCAAATTACTTGGAGGAGTTTGATATGGTTTTGTAAGAAGATTTAAATAAAACCTCCATTCTTCAGGAACTAAAAATTGTTCTTCGATAACTAAATAAAGTAAATAACCAGATGATAATATTGTAGCTGTTCCAATTGCATAAAAATGTGTAAACCAGCTGAAAAAACATTTTTGTTTAAACATTTAAAAAGAAAAAAACGAAAGAATAAAGATGACCTTTTTGGAACAGAAATAAATTGTAAAAACCGATGGGTCTCAAGTTGATCAGCAGTTTTTCCGTACGTTGTTAAAGCTGGAATGATAGACCAAAACGTTGGGAAGAAAATTGTAATTAAACATGAAAAAACAATGACAACAGTGGCAATTGATTCATAAAATGGAATTAATCGACCAAGAGTTGTCAAAAATTTTATCATTTTTTCTGTAAGAAAAAACAATTTAGAGATTTTTATGATTTAAAAAACCATAATAAAAATTTGAAGAATAGAAAAAAGGAAATGGCCGATGATGATTAACACATTTTAAATTTAACCAGGAACAAAAGAAACAATATTTATGTTTTTATTTTTGAGGAGAAAAAGAAATTCAATTCTTTCTTTCTCTTTTCGCTTTTTTGCAATGAAAAAGAAAAAGAGAGAGAAAATTTAAGAGTTTGAAACTCAAAAGTAAATAAAAGGTTGGTGGAAAAAAAATTGAGCTGAGACAATTTAGAAATGAGAGAATTAGATTGATTGGATGTATTGAGGGGGAGGAAAAAGAACAAGCTTGGCGGATTTTTTTTTTGGACTCTGCAGTGACATTTTTATATTTTGTGGAGAAAAGAATTATTTTTCTCAACTTTTTAAAATGAAAAAAACCTTTTTTAAAAAAACAATCAATAAATTTGAAAAAAAATCAATGAATTTTTTCATATGACTTTTCAGAGAAAAAAAAAAGAAAAAAACCAACCAAAAAATAAAAATAAAAAGTACTCCGATAGAAGTACGTAACTTTTACAGTGGCCGTGGACTAGTTTTACAGTTTTTTAAAAGAAATATCGGTCATTGGAATATCATGAATTTTATTTTTATTTTTAACAAAATGTCTTTTCTTTTCGATAGAGAATTATTAGAAGCTCATATTTGTTCTGCTGATGTTCCAGATGGTCTTAAAGTTCGTCCATTAAGCTCTGATGACTACTCAAAAGGTTATCTTAATGTTTTGGCGCAGTTAACATCTGTTGGCGATATTAGTCAGGAAAAATTCGAAGAACGATTTAATTGCATGAAAAATACAAATCCATTATCATATTATATTGTTGTTATTGAAGATGAAAATTTAAAAAAAATTGTCGGATCAGCATCGTTAATTATTGAATGGAAGTTTATCCATGAAGCTGGTAGCCGTGGCAGAGTAGAAGATGTAGTCATTGATAAACAGATGCGTGGAAAAAAACTTGGTGGATTATTAAATCGAACTCTTGTCTCACTTGGGAAGTCATTAGGAGTTTATAAAATGTCGCTTGAATGTGTTGAAGCCCTCGTTCCTTTTTATTCTCAATTTGGTTTCAAGGATGATTGCCATTTTATGACTCAGCGTTTTTAAATTTCACTATATTCATCATTTTTGTTAATTTTTTCCTCATTTTTGCATATTTTTTTAAAATTATACCTGTGATTTCTCTTTGTTTTGCGATGTTTGAAATAAATCTTATTTTTCAGCTTCAATTAAGCTCGGAACATGGAAACCTCGTTTGGAATAACCGAGTATGCTTGTGGGCAAAAGTTAACATCAATCCCATGTCTTTTGAAGGAAATGTATAGCGACTTCATTGTTCAAGAAATTTTAGGTTTAAGTTTCATAAAATTAATTTTAAAACTGTAACATTTAGAAGATCAAAGAGTTCTTCCAATTCCATCACCAGATGATATAATTGAATGCACTGAAGCAAAAGAAAAAATAGAAATTCATGAAAATGTTGATAAACCTTCGTTTTTAACAGAAGAAAAAATCAATGAATTAGACAGCCGATTTTTAGAACGGGGTCCACCGGTCGTAATTTCAATTGAAGTTCATCAAACATTTTATTTAAAAAATCAAATAATCCATTTTCAGAATCTCGAAAAAGATCAGAGAAAACAAATCCACGAATTTATTCGAAATCGATATTGTGGTAAACTGATAAGTGAAATGAAACCAGAGGGAATTGTAGTTTCACATGGACACACAAATTCTAGCAGGTTTGAAAACAATTTTTGTGAATAAAATTGGTTTTTTAAAGAAAGCGAAAAATTTGGGATGATAAAATTCCAAAAGAATGCCATTTTACTTTGTGCAAAGAGAATAAAGATACTAATTATGCAATAGGAATTGTAGCAAAATTTTTAAAGTGAGAAAATCTTAATTTTAGTTAATAAAGTCACACAAAAATTTAAAAAATTATAGTGCTCACCCAAACTCATTACGAACACATGGAATCAAGGATAAAAGAGGGGTGACATCACAGCGGGTGAGTTGTCATCAAATTTTAGAGCGAACAATTCTTGATCTGAATCGAAAGCTCAGACAAATTAAAGTTTTTGATTGTGAATATCGCAATGAACCAGTTCAAATGGGCGCACACTGGGGAAATCGTTTCAGCATTATTTTAAGGTATAAAAAGTTTTAATTTCAAAAACTATAATTTCTTCTAGAAACCTACCGCCAAATTCAAAAGATATGCTGAATGAGCGGTTGGAAAATTTGCATAAAAAAGGATTCATCAATTATTTTGGAACCCAACGATTTGGGTCAAGAGAATCAAATACCGCATCAATTGGTTTGTCAATATTAAAAAGAAATTGGGAAGAAGCAGTAAAACAAATTTTGAAAAATTCGCTGCCAAGTATGGTGAAAACATAAAAAAGTTTTAAACGTCGGAAATATTTAGATCATTTGCATGACAGTTCAGTTGGAAATGCAATTGAATGTTTCGAAAAAACTTCAAATGCCAAATTAGCCTTTTCAAAATTAAAAGGAGCGCAATCGTTTGCAACAATTGAAGGAATGGTTTTAAAATGTTTATCAAAAGATGGAACATGGCAAAAAGTATACAACTCAAATTAGTTTTATTTAATAAATATAGTTTAACCGTTTTTAGTGTATTACTGAAGCAATCCCAGTTCAAACCCGAAGTTTATATGTTCATGCTTACCAAAGTTTAATATGGAATCGAATTGTTTCTAGAAGAGTTCGGGAAAACGGTACAAATATTGTTGAAGGAGATGTTGATGTAAATGGAAAAAGTATTGATTCAAACGGATCACATTTTGATATTCATTTTCCTCTTCCTGGAGAAAATGAAACATTTTCAGGAACTTATGGTTTGTTTGTTTTATCTTTTCTAGTATAGAAATTCATTAAAACAAAATCTAAAATTTAGCAATGAAATGGATCGAAGAAGAGTTAAAAAAAGATGAATTAACATTAGAAAGTTTTACAAAATTGCAAGATCGTTTCTCACTTGGTGATTCTTCGCGGGCTTTATTTGCGGAGCCAAAAAATTTAGAGTGGAAGTTTATTAATTATAATGAACCAAAAGCTTATCTTCAAGTGAATATTTTATTATTTTGAAAAATTATTCATAATTTTAAATATTTAAGGATGGATTGTATACTCGAGCAATAAAAGAAGAAGAACAAACTGGACCTCTGTTAGCTCTTCAAGTAAAGTTTAGTTTAAAATCCGGATGTTATGCAACTGTCGCATTAAGAGAAATAACTGGAACAGATATGGGAAAAAAATCGATGAAAGTTTAAAATTTTTGTTGTTAAATAAATAAAAAATTCAAATTTAGGAAGCTTCTTTCAATGCCAAAGAAGAAAAAGAAATTGAGGAATGATCCAGTTTTGTTAATTTTTATTTTTAAAATTGTTGATTTTTTATTAATTTGTTACGTTTTTAACTGTTTCAACATAAATTCTTTTTTTTTAACGTTTTATTTGCCAATTTTTCTGGTTTCAATTTCCAGAAGTGTTATTTACAAAACAAAAAGGAAATTTGTGTTTTAAAATTTTAAAGAAATTTCAGGAATGAGTAGTTTGACTATAATTTGCCCGAATGCACGAAGAGTACAAGTGAAAACTAGTCCATTGATGTTGTTAAGACAAGTATTTATTTTGTATTTTATTAAAAACATTTTTAATATTTTGATTCTTGTGACAAAGTTCAGAAAAATTCTTTTTTTTTTCAGTGAATCATTAATGAATTAGCAACATATATCTTTAGGTATTAGAAGAAGCATGCCTCAAAAGTGGCTTTGATATAAATTGTCATCAACTTCAAACTCAAAAACGGAAAATAGTAGATCTATCTTTACCATTTCGACTTTCTGGATTACCTAATAATTCAACTCTCGAAATGACAACCAAGTCAATAAAAGACGATGAGAAGAAAGAAACGATTGTTGAATTAGCAATTCAACTAGCATCTGGAAAAAGAGAAGCGAAAAAAGTGTCTCCAGATGTTCCATTAACCGAAATATTGGATTCATTTTCAACATTATTTGGAGAAGATTTGACCGGTGAAATTGAGTCGACTGTTCCATGTATTGTCTATATGAATAAAAGAGTATCAAAATCACAAATTTAGTCAATTAGGGTAAAATCGATTTTTTCAGTACACTGGAAATTATGAGCTATCATCAAACACTTTATCAACGTTGGGTGTAACATCAGGAAAATGTCTTATGAGGTATAAAAAATAATTGGGAAACTTAAAATATGTTTATTAAATGTAGATTTGAAAGAGTAAAATTGAGCCAAGATGAAATAATACAAATCAATTTGAAGAAAGAAGAAGATATTGAAAGAAAAAAAGTACTGAATGCGAAATTTCTAAAGTTGAAATCTGAAAATGATGAACGGGAAAGATTGGAAAAACAAAGGAGAGAAGCGTTTGAAAAAGAAGCCGAAGAACGGAAAAAAAGAGAAGAAGAACAACGTAAAGCTTGGATTACAGAAGAAACAGAGCAGCCTATGGATACATCTGATCTTCAAATGCCAGTAGCAGGGTAAAATTGTTGAGCTATTAATTCAAGAAAAAATCCGACATTTTTATAGACAAAGAGATATTTTGACTAATGTTCCGCAACAAAATCCAAATGATTGGTCATTCGACGGATCGGCATTTTCTAGACCAGCTCATCAAAATACAATGAGGCTAGAAGAATTGAATCAACTATTAGAACGAGTGAAATAAATAAAATATATTTTAATTTAATTTAAAAATAACATTGACTTACAGGTTGATTCATCATTAAGCTCAACAAGTAACCCGGCTGAAAATCGTTTAAACGCAATGGTTGAGGCGCTGGCAACTGGCGGAAGAATCTCATTAGCTGAAGTTCGAGCAAGAGCTGATGCAGTTGTAGAACAAAATATTGATGACCAAGAAAAAATTGAAGTTTTTGCGAATCCTTGTGATCGTCAAGCAGTTTTATTTAAAAAATTGTGTGATTTTTTTTTGTAAAAAAAAAGGTTTTTAGACGAAGTTCAAAGTTTCAGAATAAAAAATAAACAAAAAGATGAGCCGATGGATATAAGTGATGAGTTTTTCGAAATAAAAGTTGAAGATATCAAATCAATGCAAAAAGAATTAAGAAAACATGTGTAAGTAAAATATTAATTTAAAAGATAAAGTTTAAAAAAATTGTAGGCGTGAACAAACACAATCAGCTTTTGTATCAAAAAAAGTGGTTAATAGAAAAAATCGACAATTGAAAATGGAAGCTTACAAACATTGTGTAATTCGAATCAATATTGGTGAACATGTACTCCAGATATGCTTTAATAGCGGAGAGCCAAGTATAGTAAAAATGTTTCAAAACAATTTCTTTAAGCAAAATTTTTAGGCGAACGATTAGTGGAGTTTATAAAAAGTCTCATTGATGATGAGACGAAAAGAAACAATTTGAAATTATTGTTTACTGGTCAGAAAATCGTTACAAGCAACGACAAAAACTTTGTGGACTTAGAATTGGCGCCAAAATCAGTTTTAATAGCAAGATTTAGCTGCGACATAGGTGAAAAAATACCTAAAAACATTATTAAACAAGTTTTTTTTCAGTTAACGCAGCAGAAATTATAAAAAATGTAAAAGAAGTCGAATTCGATGAGGCTGAAATAATATCAAAGAATTGGCTAGCGGTTAACACAAGATTTGTACCTTTTAATGCTACAGTCGACGAAAGTCGGATTCAGAAGCGACCAACGACAACGAATCATACAACATCACCCTCAGCGCCTCCTGCTAAAGCGTCCATGCCGAAATGGATGACAGTGGGAAAAAAATAAATTGTTTTATCATAATTTTATTCAATAACTTGAATTTTTTCGGGTTTCATGTCAATATTTATTTCATATTTTTTCTTATTATCAAATTTATTTGATAATTTTATTTATACGGAATGGACAATAAAAAAATAAGTTTTTATTAGAAACTATTTCAACTCGTATATGCTAATGGAAAAAATTTAGGCAGCGATTGCATCATCGATAAAATCATCAAGTTGTTCGTCATCAAGAACTCCCGTAAATCCGGAAATTTTTTCCCCGTTCTTAAAAAAAACTTTGGAAAAAAAGAAAAATTAAACACTAAAAACTTTAAATGCCAAAACAGTTGGAACTGCTGTAATATTATAATCGGTGGCCAACTCTCCGGCGTAGTCGACATTAATTTTGGCAAGAACAATTTGGCCTTGTCGACCATTTATCTTAAAATGTTTTGAAATCGATTTTGTACTTTTTTCTTCCAAAATGTTACTTTTTCTTCTAGACGTGGTCCTAAAACTTGACATGGTCCACACCATTCAGCGTGAAAATCGACAATGACTGGCGTTTCAGCATTGACTACCTACAATTTTAATTTTGAACAATTTTTTAAAGATTTTGGAAAAAAAGAATTAAACTTTTTCGGTGAAGTCTTCAACAGTATCAATATCAAAAACAAAACCAGAGCTCGAATAAAGTCGAGTTATGCTTAAATTTGTTATGAATTTCGGCTGTTGTTGGAGAATTGCTGGAGCAAAATGGGATATTGATGATCCAAGACGAAAAAGAGATGTGATTCGCTGCATCTTGAATTTAAAACTCAATGTTTTATTTTAAATTTGAACGTTTTAAAAAGAAAAATTAAATGTATTTTTAATTAAAAAATAAAGCAAAAGAACACATGAAAATAGAGGTAGAAAAGAAGTTGCAGTAGAGCACACTTTCTTTTTTTGCAATATTTATAATTTATTTTTATTGCAAATAAATAATGAGTTTAAAGTTTTAAATTATTTTTTGTTTTTTATTTTTAATTTAAAAAAATTTAATTGTTATCTCCTAATGATTTTTTTGATGGTTGCTTAAATGTCATGTATTCATCAACAGTTGAAAGTGGCAATGTTTCTATAATTATTAATTTCATTGAACAAATTAAATATTGTTAAACTTGGTGGTGGCGGTGGTAAAGTTCCTCTTTTTACTGGTATAAATGGACGATTTTTTATTCCTTTGAATTTCATATCTGGAACATAACCTCCAACCTGAAAATAAAAAAATAGTTTTTTTTAAACGTTTGAAAGAAAGAAAAAATAACTGACTTCGCATAATTTGACTAATGCTCCATATCTTCGCCATGGATCAACTTTTGATCTTGATGTTCTACCTTTAGCGATTCTTAGTCCAACTGAATCCAAAGGAATCTCATAGATAATATGTTCTGGGCTCACTGTGTAGCTTTCCTGGACCCGATCCAAAAAAATTCCATCTCGATTTGTCTTTAAAAACCAATATTTTTAAAAAATTGCAATTTTTGTTCAAAAATACTTTTTCCTTTGTTATATTTGTTACCGGCGTTGCTGATATGAACGATTTATGCGGATTTTTAAATGCTTCACGAATTGCCCGTTCAGAAGTGATTCTTGCTTCCGTTGGTGACAATCCAATCCATCCATCCGGAACCGAACATTTCAATTCTTGATCAATTTGACCATTTTCTTCATCACGTTCACTTATTTCTGTTGGTCCTTGTTCAACTAAAAATCTATGTTTTTTTCTAGTTTCGTAAGTTAAATTGTTTTTTGTGCATTTTTTCGTTTCAGTGTTTGTAATTTACCTGAGTTTTCTTCGTGCTCAGAATCAGATGAGATTTGTATTGAGAGCTCTTTTTGCTCTTTTGTTTCTTTTTCTTTTCCTCTTAATCGCTCAGAATCATTATTTAATGACTTCTAAATAAAATCCAAATCAGTTTTTATTTTCTCAAATTTGTTTTCAATACCAAAGGTAATCGATAATAAGCGCTACTATTAACATTTTGGCTAGAAGATCCATTTTTATTAGGTTGTCTAATATTTGATGTTTGATTACCCATTATTAATAATTTGGAAATGAATTTTCATCATTTTTATCTGAACGTTTAGTCAAGTTAATAATAAATAAAATCGTCAAATTTTGGAATTTTTTATACTGCTCTTCAAAGCTAAAAAAAATCAAACAAAAAATTCAAAAAAAAAATCTACAAAGCAGCTTGAACAGAGAGAGAGAGAGAGAGAGAAGAGGAAAATAAAAAGAATACAAAAATATGATGCAGAAAGGGAATTTGGGCTGTAAAAAAATGAAAACAAGGAACAAATTTGGATAAAAAGAAGAAAAATACGAAATCAAATAATTTTTTATCACAATTTAACACGAAATAGTGTCGTGAATGTCCAATTTTCATACAAACACTATCCATTTTCATCGAGAGATGGTTTTTTCGCCAAATTTTAGTGAATATCTCAAAAAATTACCAAAAAAAAAATGTGGCAAGACTAGATTTCAAAATATTCAAAGATCATGATTCCGGGGCCCATTAGTTTGTCTCAAAGAATTCTAAAAGGAAAAGTTAGGCAAAAGAAAAGTTGAACTTTAAAAAATGTGCAAGGAAAGAGAAAACTAATATTAAGAAACCTAAAAACAAAACATGAATACGAAAAATCATTTTTCACTGGGTGCATAAGTAGATTAAATTTGAAAACAAAAACAAATCGGAATGTTTTTTTTTCTCTTAAATGAAAATCTGGGAATCGGTTTTTGATTATGAAAAAAACATTTTGGAATAAGTAAAAAATGAAAGGAAATAAGATTTTGAAAATATTTTAAAATGACAATTTTTAGCAAAACGATTCGAGCTCTACACAAATTTGACTAAATAATTCAACGAAAAAAAAACAATTTAAAAGAAGGAAGAAGGCAAATTAAAAGCACAAAAAATGGGAAAATTTGTTAACTATATTATATATATAATAATGAGTAAGAATCTTCTTTCTTTTCTTTTTTTTTTCGTTGTGTTTCTTTTTTTTTTGGTTATTAAAGTTCCAGAACTTTTAGTATTGGAAATGCGGATTGATAAATGAAAAACCGCGGAATTCATCCTGATTTATTGCTCGTACAACAGTTGGATCAGTTGGCGTCAGAACCGGCTCTTCTTTGGTAAAATCACTGTCGAAATTGTTGGCGTCTCTTTTATTTTTCTGAAAAATGTGTTTTCTTTTTTTTTCATCAAAAGGATCAAAATAAGTTTACAATTTTCGGTTTGAATGGTGGTTTTACTTGTCTCGCTTCCAATGCGTCCCAATCAATTTCTCTAAAGAATGGATGTGCTCGAATCGCATCTTCTCCACCTTGTGATGTAACACATCCTAATCGTTTTAATGCATTTTTTGTCATAAACTGTAACGTCAAACAACTGTTGTTTTCTTTTCTTTCAAAACTTCTTACCGCTTTCAGAATGTTGACCGCTTCTTTTGACAACCAAACCGGATATAAAACATCATCATTTAATATTGCTTCGAACAAATCATCTTCATTATCAGCTTCAAATGGTGGCTGTCCTGCCATCATTTCATACATCAATACACCAAGTGCCCACCAATCAACTGACACGCCATATTCCATTTCATGTAAAATTTCTGGCGCTATATAATCTGGTGTTCCACAGAATGTGCTTGTCAAATTATCTTTATTGATTCCTTCTTTGCACATTCCGAAATCTGCTAACCGGCAATGCCCTTCGGCATCAAGTAGAATATTGTCAAGTTTAAGATCTCTGCAAACACAATTTAAAAAAACTAATTTTTTTTGTCGTATAATTTACCGATAAATAACATCATTTCTATGCAGAAATTGTAATGCACACGTCACTTCAGCCGCATAAAATCTGGCGCGACTTTCATCAAATTTTCGTGCTCTTTGAATTTGAAACATCAAATCACCACCGTTCACATACTCCATTACGAAAAATAATCGATCAGGTGTTTGGAATGAGCTGTGAAGTGCAGTCAAGAATGGATGTTTTGCTGCCAGTGACAATATTCGCTTCTCACACATTGTGCATTCAACATCATCGTCTTGCACGATCACATCTTTTTTAAGAATTTTGATCGCATAAACTTCATCACTTCCTTTTCTTTCAGCCAACATCACTTTTCCAAATGAACCTTTTCCGAGCACTTTGATAAATGAAAAATCGTTGATCGATAATGTTCCCGTTACTTTTGATCCTTTTGATGATGATGATGTTGTTGTTGTTGTGTTCGACAATGTATCATCTTCACTAATTTGTTGCAAATAACCCGAATTGTCGGATGCTGATGAACCCGATATGTCAGTACTTGTATCGGTCATTATTGATGGCTGCAACAATTCTTTTTAATTATTAAATAATACAAAAAACATTTAAAAAGAAAAAAAATCATTTAAAATTTTTAAGAATTTGCGAACAAAAAATGTTTTTTTCAAATTTTTATCGCCGCCTGTTTAAAATAGTTCAAATAGAAATACATTTTGGCAGATTGTTGAGATCTTGAACAAAGATTGAACGATCTTTACTAATATTTGCCTCTCAACACAATTAAAAAAATATATATTAAAAGGGGAAAAACGGGATACCTTTTTCTTCGACCGTATGCTCATTTTATCTCCAGTCAAACCAAGTTGCGCCAATTCAGCTGCCATTTGTTTTGCGTTGATTCCACAATTATTGGCCACATTTCGTTGACATCTGCATTTTTCGTTTTTTTTTTATTTTTTCTTTCAGTGAGAACAATTATTTTAATAGCATAAAAAATGGAAATTTTAACGACGTTAAAAGTCGTGAGAGATTTTCCGAAAAAAAAAAGGAAGACGAGTGTCTCAATTGAATTCTCTATTTTTGTCTCAAACCAAAAATTCCAATTTACCTTTTGTGAACATTGAGTTTACATACTGAGCACTGTAAACCTTGATTGATAAGCCCGTATAACATCGATCCACAATGATCACAAAACGTCGGCCGTTTATATGAATGAACTGAGAATCGATGAGGCATGTTAATATTAAATCGACCAGCGCCTGTTTCAACAATCTCTTTTCCTATTTCTTCAACAGCTTCTGCTTTATTTCCAGGACATTTCCAGACGACTTCTTCGTGGCACCTTTTGTGAACAACTACTGTACAAACTGCAAAAAATTAATTTCGTTTGGTATAAATTTTTCTTGATTTTTTTGTTTTTATTCACTTTGACACTGATATCCTTGCTTCCCGATTCCCCAAATAAACTCTTTGCAATGTGCACAAAACGTTGGTTGACGCAAAAACAGAGCCATGAATTTATGTCCAGTCACTTCATGAATTTTTCTTCTCATTGCACCACGTCGTTGTCGATCGTTGAATGCGTTCGTCCTTTCTTTGAACACTCGCTCTTTGTGTGAATGCATGTCTAAACTTTTTCAAACGTTTTTTATTTATCAAATTCGATTATACCAAAAAATCCTTTGCTATTTTTTTTCTTCACCTTTCTAGATGAAGAACTTTCCGAATATTCAGAATAAACATAACTATCCAAGCTCATTTTTATAACAAAAAAAAAGGTATTAAACTAAAATAAAAAATGAATAAAACAAAAATGTCATGCGACCGAAGTTTGTCGTTAAATTTAACAAGTGGTGGTCGCTGTATTATTTTATCTTTTTTCGTATCATCATTTTTTAAAAACTTCATATCAAATTTTGAACTTTTTACTTCTCTTAATTAAGTTTATCATTAATTTTTTTGCAATTTATGATTTCACAAAAGATAAGGAAAAGCTGTGTTGCAAACATGTTCCATAAACAGTTAGGAATTTTTAGAAAATTTTTCAAAATGTTTTTTTAAATCAAAAATATTTTGAGAATTTCGCACTTTTTTTTATAAAAAAACTGTTTAATGTTTATACTAAGGAAAAATATATATGGTAAACATTATACAATTTTTAACACTGTCTTTTTATCAAAACCAAAAAACCTATCATTTAGAGTATATTTTTACGATTTATTTGTTAGCACTATCATTTGTATTATTTTCTATGTACTCTAAAAAATTCCGTATAATAATCTTATTCTTTTCCGGCTTTTTTATTCTATTTTATACTTTTCTTGAATTTTTTCAACAACTATCAATTTCAAATGTTTCAAAAAAAGAAAATGTCGGTTTTTGTTTTTATTTTTTTACATAATAAAAACAAAAATAAATTTTCAGAATTATGTTTCAAACTCCTGCCTGATTCAACCACCTGATCCGTGGGATCCTACAATCAAAGATTATATTTCATCCGATAATCTTCCAACAGTTCTAACATGTGAAAAGTCTAACATTCAACCTGAACTATCTTACCTTGACGAAAATGTCCGTTAGAAAAAAAGACAGAAAAAAATAATTCGAAATTTAAGGGTTTTTTATATTTAAATCATACATTAATTAACGAATTATCACTGGAAATTCAATGCAAATATCGAGTTTATGACAAAATTGATGGCGATGATGAAAACTTGAATTATTCTCATTGGATAAACTTTAATGTAATTCAAAAAAAATGCAGATTTTTATCAATCGTTAATTTTCAGAACTCTAAGAAAATTTCAAACGAGTTTGTTGAAGTCAAGTGTAATCGACTATGGTTTCCACATTCGAATATTTATACAAATAATCATAATCAAATAATTCCGATTCAATCAGATTCGGAATCAATTTCTAATAATCAATACCCTTCAGTAATAATAATTGTTCTCGATTCTGTTTCTCATTCAAACTTTCGACGAAATATGAACAAAACATTTCATATTCTTCAAACTCATTATAATTCAACTATTTTTGATGGAATGACGAAAGTCGGCGATAATTCTTTTAACAACGCAGTCGCTTTTTTTGCTGGTTTTTAATATTTTCAATTCGAATATGAAATGCGAAAAATATTTAGGAAAATGGTCAGAAACCGAATTTGGTAATGTTCACGGATTTTTTGACGATCACGATTTGATTTGGAAACATTATCAAAAAATGGTTAACCCAACGAGATCTTTTTTTGTTGATAAAATTGATAATTTTAATTTTAGGGTTATCGAACGTTTTACGCTGAAGATTATCCGGGGTTCAATTTATTCAATTATTTGTCTAAAGGATTTCGAAAAAAACCGGTTGATCATTATTTTAGGTATTTTGATATTATTTCTATCAGCGTATTAATTGTTTTTTTGGTATAATTTTTGACCCTTTTGGCTTAATGTTTATTGGTCTTATGTTCATCGTCGTAGTAGAAACCTTTGCTATGGGAATAAACCAATGCATAAATTACAACTAAACTATCTCTCACAATTTCTTAAAAAATATAAAAGTGAGATCAAATATTTAGCAATTCAATTTTTATAAATTTGTTTCATTTTAGAAAGCCCGAAATTTGCTGTTTCTTGGTTTACTGAGCTTGGTCATGATTGGCTGAATCAAATTCGGTATGGTGATAAAGATTTATCCGAATTTCTTATCAATCATCAATCGATTCTCGAAAATTCTTTTCTTTTTTTGATGTCTGACCACGGTCATCGTTTCGACACAATACGTCGAACAACTGTTGGTCGTATTGAAGAACGTCTTCCATTTTTTTCTTTAACAATTCCAAAATCTCATCGTCAAAATGAAAGTCTAACCCAAATTCTCGAAATGAATTCAAAAAAGATGACAACATTTTGGGATGTTTATGAAACTTTTCTTGATATTCTTTACAAAAAATCAATTTCTTTACGAGGAACGAGCCTCCTGAGGCCAGTGCAGGTTTGCACAATTTTAAATATTTGAATCGATTAAAATTGATTGATTTTAGGATCGAAACTGTGCACAAGCTTCAATACCGGAAGAATTTTGTGTATGCGAATCGGAATCAAATATTCCAATCGACAAAAACAAAATAGATGAGAAATTAATATATTTAGCTGAAGGACTAGTAAAGGAAATTAATCAACATTTGGCTAAATTTCCACAATGTGCCAAACTTTTTTTGCAACGTGTTTTTACTGCGAGTCAAGTTGGTGATTCTTTGAATAACAATTATCGGATAACACTAGAGGTTTCCTTTATTGATTCATTTTATATCCAAAATTTTTTGATTTAGGTTTTACCATCTTTGGCAATTTTTGAAGCTTTAATGAAAACAAACACAAACAATGACGATGTTCAAATTATTGGAGATATAAATCGAATTAATAAATATGGAAATCAATCAATATGTGTAAATGATCAGTTTTTACGAAAGTTATGTTATTGTGTTTAATTATTTTTGAGAATAAAAATTGCAAACCTTCTACAGTTGTTCCATGTAATTCAACGATAACATGAAGTTGACCGTGAGGCTCTAAATCGATCCAAATATCATTTGTTGTTCCAATTTTTAATTCTTCAAATGGGATTCGTGTGTTGGCTACAAAATCATCCGGTGGCATTACACAACTATGAAATACTGAAAATCCAATCGATTTTCCCTGTTGCACATCATTCTGAAATTT
Source organism: Caenorhabditis drosophilae (assembly GCA_963572285.1). Classification (NCBI taxonomy): domain Eukaryota; kingdom Metazoa; phylum Nematoda; class Chromadorea; order Rhabditida; family Rhabditidae; genus Caenorhabditis; species Caenorhabditis drosophilae. The sequence continues at coordinate 904,850 of OY751564.1, read as the reverse complement.
AAATAAATTTGTGATATTTTTGCAGCATTTTTTTATTTTGATCACCGCAATAAACTCCTCGTTCCATCGAGGTTCATTGGTTTTTGGTCGAACCTGAGTTTTGCCCATCGGATAATTATCCCAATCAGCATTTACGTACCCGTCAATGGCTGCCTAAAACTGGTTTAAATAAATTTTGCTAAAAACGTTTTTTTTTACCGTTGCCGCTTCATTTTGACTGAATCGTCTTGACCACTCGGTGGGCCTTAATTGACGAGCTTCAACAATTCGCACTCGTAGTGTGCCAGTGAACAACATTATAATTCTCTCATCCGACGATCTTTATAAAAACAGGTCATTGATAATATTTTTTAAAAAATGAAGAAAAAAAATGATGAAGAAATAAGCAACGAAAACGAACATTTTGTAGCCTTTGGATAAATTCAAATACAAAAAACAACAAGGATTTGACAGACGATGAATGTATTCAAGTAACTGGGGAGATAAGCCGATTATTCTTTGTGCACTTTTTACGGTTAAATACAATTTTAAGACCTACTGTAACTTGTCATAGATTTGTTTTATTATCCAATTTTTCTAATTAATTGAGATAAATTGTTTTTTTTCTTTCTTATAAATGATCGATTAAAAAAAGAGAAAAAAAACAGAAGTAAAAAGTCAGAGAAGCAGAGTAAATTAAAGCAGGTGTTGTTTCACTTTTTAACAATTTTTAAAATGTCGCGTTGAGTTACAACATGTATGAACAACAACCTGTTAAAAGTTATTGTTCCTTCTCATCCCTCATCTAATTATTGAAGGATCGAGCAAGATATTTAAAAAAAAATAATTTTTGAAAAAAAAATCAAAATTAAGAAAAAAATTATACATATTTTAAATGATATTAATAAATAAAATATTAATAATTGTTATAAAAATTCAGACAGAAAAATTGAAGAATTGTATTCAAAGGCGCAAAAACAAACGTGTAAAAAGGTCCCGTCGCGTAAATCACGTTTCTCTTATAAATTGATTTATTTTTTGAAAAAAAGGGGAAAATAGAAAAAAAGACTCAACGAATCTAATTTCAATTAGCAAATAAGCATGGCAATGTCCCTAGAGAAGAGTTGATCTGATAATTTTAACAAAAAAAAGAAGCATTTTATATAAATTTTAATTGAATCTAATTTTAAAAAAAATACAAAATGGAAAAAATGTATTCAAAAATAAAGAAAAAAAAAGCAGGAAGAAGCTTGACGATCGCCTGCTCTTGAGCCCATAAAAAATGGAGGGCGCAAGGGAAAATGAGAAATATTTGTGGAAAAAAAAATAAAAACGGGATTGGAAAGGGGTGGGAAGACCGAGAGAGAGAGAGAGAGAGAGAGAGAGAGAGAGGGGAGGGAAGAAACAAAAAAAAAAGAAAAAAAGGAAAGAAAAGATGAAGAATTTTAAGAGTAGTAGTCTTGACATACATATACACATATATTATATATACACGTTGTTGTGTTGTATTCTGCTCTGAATGTGATGAAATGCGAGCAGCATGTGTTAGAATGCTCCCTCTTCTTCTTCTTTTTCTTCTTCTTCTTTCTTATTCGAATTGAATAAGAAAGAAAAAGAAGAAAATATTGAGCCAGAAGCAATGAAGAAGAAGAAGAAGAAGAAGAAGAAGAGACACACACACACACACACACCGATGGAAAATATCCAGATGACCGGCCAACACGCATTTCAAGAGCTACATAGTCATTTAGAGGCCATTTGATGTTGAAGAGAACACAGACGACACGACACTATGATGTTTCAAGAAAGAAACGAGAAGCTTGGATAATGATTGATATAGTGTTGAAATTGATGAGAATTTTTGAAATGAGACAAAAAACATTTGAAGAAGAGAAAAGAAATATTGAAAGAGTCAAGTGCATACTAGAAGCTTAAAATTGATGATTCTTGAAATCGTCGTCGGAAATTTATTTTTACATATTTTTAAAAATTTTTGACAATTTCGCTTTTTTGCTCATCAATTTTTTAACGCACAATTTTTTCAAACTTCCCTAATCAATCTTGAAATTAAATAATTTCAGATTTTCCAGTTATTAAAATCGAAAATAACTTGAAATAATTCTTTCCCTTCTTTTAAAAATAATGGAAACTTTTAAAGAATTCAATTAGTTTCAGTAAACTACAAACTACGAAAAATATTTGAATTTTTTGAAAAAAAAAATGTTAAAATAAAGTAAAAAATTTAAATTTCGAAGATTTGTTAATGAAATTGAAAAAAAATGAGAAGAAGAAGAAGAAGGAGAAGGAGGAGGAGGAGGAGGAAGAGGAAAATCTTACAAGCATAAATTTATAAATAAAAAAGATTCTAATAATAATGCGCATATATTAAGTGGTTTTCAATAAAGAAAAATGCGGAAATTAGCGGATGTGTCGGTTCCCAACAAATCGAAATAGGAGGAATAAGCTTATTAAAATAAAAATGAGGTTGAAGTTGAGGTGAAGAGCAATAAAATTGGGGGGAGGGGGGGGGGGGGGGAAATCTAACTGAAAAGAGCTGAGAGGGGGAGGGGGAGGGGGGCGGGGCAAAAATAATAATAATAATAATAATCAGAAAATAATCATTGTGTGGGAGAAAAATAAATGGGAAATTTGATACATCTGAAAAGTAACAAAAGATTCTCGAGCCAGCCCAGCCGCCACTGTTCCAATGTTTATTAATTTCTCATTTTTCAATTTCAGATATTTTTCATTAATCAACAAATCGAATCGAATTGGTCCCAATGGAAATAAAAAAAACGAGACAGGGAAGGAGCGGGGGGGGGGGGGGGTGAGAGAAAGAAAAAGAGCAAAAAAGATGAAAAAGAAAATAAATAAAATAAAAGGGAGAAGGCAACTCTTTTCTTTTTCTTTTTTTAGTCGTCACCAACTCAACAATTTCCGGGATTCCATTTATGCGAATATCTTTTCTTTCATTCTCTCTCTCTCTCTCTCTCTCTCTCTCTCTCTCTCTCTCTCTCTCTCTCTCTTTTATTTCAGATTTTTCTTCTTCATATCTATTCTCTTCATTTTGCATGAAAGGAAACCCAGTAAAGAAATATCTCGTTCTTTCTTTCTTTCTTTCTTTTTTGACATTTTGTTCATCAATGATGAAATGGAGAGAGATGGAGAGAGAGAGAGAGAGAGAGAGAGAGAGAGGAGAATTGGATTGGCTCTGGATTATGAGTCACAAGAGAAAAGGAAAACAGAAAAAAAAACGGGAAAGGAGATGACAATAGAAGCATAATTATCATCATCATCATCATCGTTCTGATCTTTTTCTGCTTCAGCTTCTGCTTCTTCTTCTTTATTTCCAGATCCCAAAACAAAAAAAGCTAAAACTTTTTCTTTTAAAATTTCCCCTCCTTTTTCTATTTTGACTTAATTTTGAAGGAAAAAAATTAATCAAAGATTAAATTATGAACCGACATTTCGTCAAAACATTTCTTCTCCAAAAAGCTTTACAAATGAAGAGGGAGGAGGAGGAGGGAGGAGAAGACGAGGATCCAAAAAACCAAACAAAGCTTTTTTCTCATCAGCTTACATCTTCCTTTTTCCTATCCAAATACTATTCATCATTATACTCTCATTTAATTCGTTTTTATGACTCTTTCGCTTAATGCTTCTTCCCATTTTCTCTATTTTCAATATTTGGGTTGAAAGCGATAAGACCAACCAACCAACCAAAAAAAAAAACGGAGAAAAAAAGTAGCCCAATCAATTTTTTCCCAAAATGAAACAAAATGTGTTGCAAAGGACAGAGATGAGTATTCAAAAAAAGAGAGAGACAGAGAGAAACAGAGAGAGAGGGAGAGAGGGAGGAAGAGAGAGAGAGAGAAATATAAATATAAAAATATAAATGTGTATATCGAATAGCTATAGAGCTTATATGTATCTTCTATTCCATCCTTTTTTTTTTATTCTTTCAAGCTTTTTCTTCTTTTTTTCTTCTTCATCTCATTTTCATGTGTCGTCGTCGTCGTCGTCGTCGTCGTCTAGAATGAATGAATAAGACAAAATTAGGCATTTCGCTCCGTTTTTTTTTCGATTCTGTTTTCTTGTCTTCAAGAAGGCGATTAAGCAACAGAAAGAGGAGGGAGAAGAAAAGAAAAAAAATCGGGAAGAAGGGGAGGATAATAAATATGAGAAGCTTCTCATTTTTAGCATCACATCATCAAATCGGATAATCCTATCAGACAAAAAAAGAAGAAGCAGAAGCAGAAGCAGAAGAAGGAAGAGGGTGGGAGAGAAAGAAGGAAGAAGACGTTGAATTCGTATTAGAAGTCTCGAATTTCACAATGGTTCTTCACATAGATCGGGCTTTTTCGGATAAGAAAGCACGAAGGAGACGAAATGAAGAGAAGGAAAGAATCAATGAAATAAAAGAGCTCACCGAGAGCCATTGTGAAAGATAAATAATTAATTCGAATTGTTACTTTTCTTCTTCTTCTGCTTCTTCTTCTTTTTCGCTTTTTCTCGGAAATAATTATCCGAATATGTTGCCTCTTTGCAAAAGAGAGAGAGAGAGAGAGAGAGAGAGAGAGAGAAATTCTTTTAAATTATGCACACTGTGAAGGTGAGTTTTTATACTTTTCACAAAAAGTGGAAAAAAATCGATTGGGAGGGCAAAAATTTGAATAATTCAAATTTCTCTCTCTCTCTCTTTTTCATCATAAATTTGTGTTGTTGTTGAATTAAAGACAAATTGAGAGGAGATGGAGGAAAAAATTGTGGCTGGCATAAAGACAAAAAAAAATGAAGTGAAAAAGAAGAAGAGAAAAACGAAAAAAAAAAAGTGGGGAGAGCTCTAAACATGGCTTTTCCTCCTTTCTCTCTCTCTCTCTCTCTCTCTCTCTCTCTCTCTCTCTCTCTCTCTCTCTCCGTTTCACAAAACAAACTTATGTCATATTCAATGCGTTTTCCGTTTGGTGGTAGATATATATTATAACTACCGACTTCTCTCTACCAAACATGCCCATGCACATGCACAAACACACACACACAAGAGTTGATGTTGATGCTCTGAATGACTTGCCGCCTTCAGCATTTGCTTCTTTCTTCGTGTCTCCACCTCTTCTCTCTACTTCTTCAACGCGTAAGAAAAAATGAAAAAATGGAAAAAAAAAAAAAAAAGGAAAAATGAGAGGAAAAAAGTTATTGTCTTCTCTTCCTCGTCGTAAAGAGAAAAAAATGGGCAAAAAATCAGAAGAAGAAGAAGAAAAAAAGGTGGCAGCAATGAAGAAAAAAAGCGCGAAAAAAAAACAAGCCGAATAGGAGAACAAATACTGCACACACACAAAAAAAATATTGTGACAACCCTTCTTCTACTCCACTTTCAACCAACCAACCAAGCAGCCAGCCAACCAACCAACTACAATCATTCAAATATTCATGAGTATTTCAGAAAAAAATTCTTTTTTTTTTTCTGCCGAGTTTTATTGAATGTTTTTCATCGTGTTTCCAGAGCGAATAAAGAGAGAGAGAGAGAGAGAGAGAGAGAGAGAAATGAAATTCCGCCCCGTCTCTCTATGTTCTGATAAAATAGTGTAGGCTGACGAAGAGAGCAATGAGATACATGTGTGTTACTTAAATGGTGCTGGAAATATATATGAATTTCGAGAAAACTCTTCTCTCTCTCCGGCTTTTTTTCAAAAACCTAATTTCAAATTGAAATTATTCTCTCTCTCTCTCTGTCTCTCTCTCTGTCTTCCTCTTTTTCTCTTCCTCTAGGGACTAACCAAAAACAACAAGGTGTTGAGAGAAGGAGCATAGAAAAAAAGGCGCGAATAGAAGGGTCGCATCTGTTTAATTTCTATTGGCAATAAATTGCAAACTTGAATTAAAAATTTTCATAGAAGAAGATGAAGGAAGAAGAAGAAGAAGCTTGAATGAAATAAATTGTAGCAATATTACGACTACCCACAATTATTTTTTGCCTTGGTAAAGAAAGAAAAAGCAAGGCAACCAGCACCAGCACCACCACCACCACCACACCGGAAATTGAAATGAAATGAGCACAGCAAAAAAATGTATTCATGATGATGATGATGAGAAACAGCAAAAAAAAAATCTCAAAGCTGAACATGAAAAGTAGATGAAGCGCAAGAAAAACAGAAAAGACGACGACGACGACAACACAAAATTAGCATCCTCAAGAAAAAAAATGAATAAAGAGAGAGAGAGAGAAAAAAGAGCCCCTACCCGTGTTGCTCTTCGAGGTTTCAGAAATGAAAAGAGAGACAGAGAGACACAGAGAAAGAGAAAGAGAGAGAGAGAGAGAGAGAGGAGAATCGCATGAGAAGCAATATTAAAACCGCCCCAAATTATTTGTCTTTGCTGAAAAAAAAATTGTCAACAAACAAGAAAAAGTGTGCCGAGAAACGACGATTTTTCCTGCTTCTTATTTTTTAAGGAGGGAAAAATTTGAAAAATAAAAACGTTTTTCTCTCTCAGATTTCTGGGAAAGAAAGAAACAAAAAATAATTTGATGTGCGTGCGGGTCGGCCCAGAAGGGTGAGGTGAGATTGACCAATGGGGGGGGGGGGGGTTGTTTTGGACACCACACTTATTGAGGGTTTCTTCGTAATTTTGGCTTCTTCGTCTAGAATTCGTTCTATCCACCGCGCTAAATCATTTCTAAAGTTCAGCTTCTTCCATCTTTTTTAAAGGAAAAAAGAAGAGAAAAGAAAAATGTTTGACAAAAAAAAACGTTGGATTTTTTTTTAATTTGAGAATAAACTATTCGAATCCAATGCTATCCAATTACTTATAACTACACACATATTTCAGTATAAAAACAAACATCATTTTTTTACATTCAGAAGGAAGAAAGGGAAAGGAAAAAAACCCCGATGAAATGGGGGGGAGGATACGAATCTTTTTGTTAATAAATGTTTAAATCGAAAAGAAAAAAAGACGAAGACGAAGTATGATATTTTGGTTAGTTAGTGTTACCACGTCAATTTTTGAGATCGACTAAAAATGTGTCAATAAAAAAATGAAGAAAAAACAGAAATTTGGTGAGAAAACATTTGAATCTTTTCATAAAAAATAACATAAACAAATTGTGACGAAAACGTATTTTGTATAGAAAACATTTTTTTTCTTGGTAGAAAAAAAACCGAAAAACAAAATTGCAGCGTTTTTTATTCAAATTCTCAAATATTTTAAAAATAATTCAGATTTTATCTGTAAGTTATTCTTCCTTCCAACGTTGATGATGGCGTAACACGAGAGAGGACATCATCCTATAACAATTATTTTAGATTTTTGTTTCTTTTTCAGATTTTTTTATCACTTTTTCATAAATCACATTTTCCGGTTTCGCTGCTTTTTTTGTCTCATTTTGATCGTCTGAAGCCAACGATTTTGATTTGTTACCAAACAAAAATCCACATTTTACAGCTCCTCTTCCCTGAATTATCGATTTTTTTCCAAAATGAAAACTGAAAACATTTTTCCAAAATCCTACTCTGACTTTGATTCCTTTTGGTAATTCAAAAGTGTTGTCAATTTTCTTTTCTTCTGTTTTCTCTTTTTCTTCATAAAATCTGTTTTAAAAAATGATTTTTTGTATCTCCATTAACTGTTTTCTTACCTTGTATCGTGCTCATAATCCCAATCCAATTCATTTCCTTCTTTATCAAACATGTTCAATCCTCCTTTATGTTTTTTTTCATGCGTCCAAAAATCTGAAAAATTCAAAAAAACATCCAATGTTGTCCCAATTTTTGTATTCACCTTCATCTGTACTTTTTCGCTTGTCTACTCTGCTTGTTACATCATCTTCCTTCTTTTTCAGCACATTCTGAAATTAATTAAAACATTTTTTTTAATATGAATTTTATAATTTTTACTTTATATTCATTGATTGTTGGAAAACGAACAATTAAGAATTTTTCGCTGGCAACATGCTGTGTTACAACTCTCCATTTTCCATCTGGAATTTTTCGATGATTCACATCAATCAAAACATGATCCAGTGATCCATCATCAACAATTCCCTTTTCTGAAATAAAAAATGTTGATCGATTTGATTTTGATTGTGAAGATGAAGATTGTTTAAACAATAATCACATCCAACACTTTTTAACACATTTTTCTTTGTTTTTCATGATGTTTACTTTCATGATCATCCCTCTTTTTTATTTATTAATGGATTTATACACATAAATACATTGCTTAGATTGTTCCATATAAAACATCTTATTTCTCCCTCTACTTTTCTTGATTTTTAACCAATAATCCTATTTTCATCTCATTCTCCTTGCTTTTCCCCCATTCTCCATCCCTCCCTCTTTTATTCAACCAGCGGTTGTTTGTAACCCATCTAAGCTTTCAAATCAAGTTGACCTAGTATCTTATTACTCTCTTTTGTATTGTTTTGTTCACAGAATACGAAGAATGTCTCAAAACATATCAAACCACACTATTCTTCGAAATAATATACAGACATTTCTCAATTTCTGTACTTGTCTCTCTTGAACAAAGCATTTTCTTTCTTTTTCTCTATGTCTCACATCATCATCCCCACCGCCACCGCCATCATCATCATCATCATCATCATCATCATTGTCACCATCGCCCCGCTTCTACCATAACATTTAATACTGTAGAATGAAATTTGTATTTGGTAGATACATAGGGTAGGTATTGATGACTATTCGAACAATAGATCTTCAACTCTCGTCTTTTCTGACACCGGTCTCCCCTTTTCTTTTTTCCGCCCACACTTTTTTTTTGTTCTATTCAAGTTCAAATAATAAACAAGGTTAACAAGGATTGGGACAGACAAACACTTCATAATTCTTTACTAATATTATTAATACAAATCGTATATATATATATATATATATATATATTTATTGTATATCTAATAAAATATTATTGGAAACTATTTGATCCAGAAACTTTATGACACAACTCACCAGAATAAACAATTCTCAATTTTTTGTTTATAGTTAGAAATTAAACGTGTATCTGTCAACAAATGCACATTGTAATATTAATTTTTTTTTCTTTTCCTATTTTTAAACTTAGAAAAAAAAACAAATTTGAATTCATAAAATATTCAAATCAAATCAAATAGAGCTACTCATTTGTTTAAACATTCCAGCTGTGTCAATTGTGAATGCTTACCGTTTGATTCTAGGACACCGTCAACCACTTCGACATCGTCACCTTTCTCACGCATTATCTGACCATCTTCGACTTCAGCTTCATCATCCGACATTACTTCACCATCTTCGTCAGCTTTTTTTCTTAATCTTACTCTTTTCAGAAGTTTTGTCATGTTTAACATCATCTGCAATTATTTTTTGTCTTCGTTTTCTTCTCTTTTTTTTTCTTCAATTATTATTGATTTTACCGCTGCCACATCTTGTCTTAATACGAATTGCACAATTGCTGTCGACTCATCGAGTTTCGTCACATCTCTGGCACCAAATGCCGAAAAAACTCTGCAAAATGTTCTGCTTTTTAGAAAACCAACGTTTTGTTGGAAAAACTTTTGAATTTGAAACTGATTCATTCCATCAACTCCATGAACGAATGCTGCTCTCAGCTCATAATCGCGCGGATCCACTTCCAGCTCTTTTCTCAATGCCGCTGCTTCTTTTGCCGTGATCTGAAAAAAACATTTACAAACAATACAAAATAATTGTTTTTTTCTTTCATTTTAACAGTTTCGAAAAATTTGAGAAAACAATTTTCATCTTTATTTTTTTTTAATTTCATTTTTACAACACCAACCAACACCGAACATTATTCGTTTTCTTCCTCTTTTTCGTTTCCGATAATTAGTCACGGATCTTTCAATTACTCAATGAATAGTGAAAGCGAGGCCATCTGAAACCACTGTCTGGCTTCTGGACTGCCTTCAACTTTTTTTCTTTTGTCTTCCCCCCCAACACATCTTTTTCTTCGTTTTTTTTCTTCTTCTTCTTCTTCAGGCTCTCACACAAACAACATTAATATGGTAGGCGAGAACAAGAAAAATGAAGAAAGAAAAAAGAAGACGAGAAGCAAACGGAGAAGAATTGTTAAAGAGCAGCAAGCAGAAACTAAACTAAGCGGCAAACACTTCATTTTATGCATGATACGACTTCTTTTTTCTTCTGCTTCTTCTGCTTCTTCCTTTCATCTTCTATTCTTTCTCTCAATTTGTCAGCTTCTTCTGATTTCATCCCCCCCCTCTTTTCACCCTCCTCGTTTTTCTTCCACTTGTCTTCCTTCTCCTTTTTTTTCTCAATATGAAGTAGTGGTGAATGTTTAAAAAAAAAGATTTAAAAAAAAATTATTCGAAAATCTGTAAAATCAAATTAAGAAACTTCTACACTTTTGATTGACATCACATCAATCAATCAAATCCATCCCTCTCCTTTTCTCTCTCTTCCCCTTCTTTTTTTTTCATCCCTTCCTTGGTTTTTATACTAATTAGCACCATCTTCTCCTTCTTCTTCTTCTTCTTCTTTTCATTTCACTTCACTCTTTCTAATGAGCCTTTCTCTCTCTCTCTCTCTCTCTCTTTCTCTCTTTCGTTCTTCTTTACTATCTCACCCGAAGATGATGTCCAATTTTCGGATCGATTCCAAACGCCTTTTCCGTCGCTATCGTTTCCTGCCTCTCAATTTTTGCATCTTCCACGTTGGCCTGCAAACAAAAAAAGCATAGAATATTATTAAAATTTAAAAAAAAAATGGATTTTAATTCTTAATCATGTTTAGATCAAGACAATTAACCAAAGGAGAAAAAAATCATCACCATCATCATCATCATTTTAAATGCATATACATATCGACAGAACGAGGATAATCCCTCTTCTCTTTATTTTTTTTTCAAATTTCAAGACCCTTATTCTCCCATAACCATCATTTTTTAATCCATTCCTATTAAACGAGAAGAGAAGGCGGAGAAAAAAAAACGAAGAAACCAAGTTGTTCGTCGGTTCGATTCTTCTTCTTCTCCTTTTTTTTTATCTGCCACCAATCTTCTACAATCGTAAAACTCTAAAATTCTCCATCAAAATACCGAATATCAAGATTTTGAAAATGAAAATTTGTACCCCTTCCCCTTCTTTTTCAAACAAAAGGAATCGTCTAACAGAGCGAGAAGAAGAATAAAAAAAATGCTCTTTCCAAATAAAAAAAAAACGGCTCACGAAATGTGAGATGCTTCATTTTCACACGACAATCTTTGATTATTTCGATTAGCCAAGAAAGACAGAAACGAGGGGGAAAGAAGGGAGGAATGAATTAAAATTTCGTATTACATTTTGTATATTTTTTATTATTATTATTATTGTGAAATCAAATCATCGCGAGAAATATTTCAGGCAAAATCTATGCATCGTTTTTTTTTTCTCCACAAATTCTCATTGTTCCAATTTCCCCTTCTTCTTCTTTTTTTTTCCAAAAGAAACAAAAAAAGACGGAGAAGAAGAAAACGAATGAAGCGTTTCCTACCAACTCATTTCAATATGCGACGAAAGAACAAGGAAAAATGAGACAATTCTGGAAATTATCGATTCTGCAGCTACATCATCTGAAACTTTCTTTCTCTCTCTCTCTCTCTCTCTCTCTCTCTCCTCTTCTTCTATGTGTTTCAGTCAAAACGTTTCTCAACACAATTTTTCTTCTTTTCCGGTCTTTCGGTGTGTTGTCATGAATTATAAATGATGTCAAAACCTCCTTTTGCTCATTTTTTTTTTTTTGATGAATGACATATAACTTTTAAGTTTATAAAAATAATCGCCAGCCTGGCTGGAGAAGGAGCAGGAGAAGAAGAAGAAGAAGAAGGAGAAGAAGAAAAAAGAGAAAAAGTATAAACCAAACGTTTTCAGATTCAACCCTCACAATCAAACAATTTCCCCCGCGAAATAAAAATATATATACATAAAAAAATTTCGTTTTTTTATGTGCGAGAGGGACAGAGAGAGAGAGAGAGAGAGAGAGAGAGAGAGAGAGAGAGAGAGAGAGAGAGAGAGAGAGAGAGAGGAGGGAGTCTGTGTGTGTGTGTGTGTGTGTGCGTCTATGTGTGTCGTTGTCACCCTTTTTAAAAATTGGCTCAATCAACATTCTCTCCCCTCCATTTCTTCCTCTCTCTATTTATGTATCAAGTAAGCGCAACACAGCCGCACACGAAAAAACAAAAATGTTCAATGCAACACACTGCAAAAAAAAAAAATTCTTTTTTTCCGACGGCGGCGCTACACAAAAAATCCATTTCCTCTTAAAAACAGATATATGACTATAACATTTATGTGTAGAATCATAAATAAATGTTTTTTATTCATCTTTTTCTCTAAGTTTGTCTGACATCATTGTGTGTTGCCAGTTTTTCAACCCCCAACCTCTCTCCTCCTCCTAAATTCATATACCACTAAAAAATCATTGTTCAACATTCATTGATTCAAAAAGTTTTTTTTTTTTTGTATATACAAGTATTACACATCATCATCAATATATAATTGGCGCGCATTTCTCTCAGCGACCCCCCCCCCCTCACTTCTCTTCTCCACAACCATTTTTGAGTGTCATTTTGTTGGCTGTGGGCAAGAAATAGAAGTGGTCGGTCTTCGAAATTCTCATTGAGAGGAAAGCCAACCAAGCAGCCAGGCAGGCAGGCAGGCAGCCAGCCAGGCAGCCAGCCAGCACAGCAGTCAATATGAGCATTATTTTTTTTTCTTTTCTTTCCCTTACAAAATCGAAGAGTATGCTCCTGCACACCTGAAACTTTGCTCACCTACAACATTTTGAAGCGAGGTTGAGTCGAAAGATTCAGGCGGCGGGAGGCATACCAAAAATTCCAACAATTTTTGCGGATAGGGTTAAGGAGGATAACAAATCGAACAAAAAAAAATTTAACAAACCTTCGCACAGCGAAATATTAAAAAGAATTGGGTGGAGCACAATCCACATACATTAAATCTTTCTACTCCTCTCTTCTATTTGTGCAGCTTTTCTCATTTTTCTCATTTTAATCGCAACATCTGGACAAACCGTGTCGTTGGTTGTTGAAGGCGAACAAATCTGTCCTATCTCATTTTTTTTCAATCGATATCGACAAGAAAAAAAAACGAGTAGAATCATTAGTCGAAATAATGGCAATAATAGTGAATAAAATGAAGCCGTCGTTGAAAATTGAACCAAATGAAAATGACGACAGTGAAGTCGAAGCAAATTTCAAAAAAAAAAAGAAAGAAGAGAATTCTATATATACATGCTTCCGTCGTTGCACGCCTACTATGTCTTTTCATCTGGTTTCTTTTTTTCTTACATTCTTCAACATGTGTTCTTTCTGAAGGCTGCGACTGACTCTCCATTTTTGGACGAATGAATGACTTCTTCTGCTTCTGCCATCGCTATATTCACTGATGGTCATAAAGACTGCTGGCAACAGAATCAGCAGCAGCAACTAGGACGGCAATGACGACGAAGACGAAGATGATGATGACGACGTCGACCGACTGCACACAAGCGCGCGCCTTCTCTCACCAACTACCACCACGGCGACAATTGTGAGCGGGCGCTAAGAACAACGATTGAAAGAGAAATAGACAGACGACTGACCAGCAAGCAGCAAAGACACATTCACTCACAGAATACACACACACACAATACACATTTTCATCCTAGATAGGGCGGGGCTTCTCTATTTCAGCTCAACCCCTCCCTTTTTTGAGTGTGTATTTGTGTGTCTGTGTGAGTTTGAGCGAAAAACGGTGAGCGAACTCACTAAACACTCATCCTTCACCCTCCCTCCCTCCTCCTCCTTTTCTTTTCTTTCTATCCATGCATCACCATCAAAGGCACGGCGGATCGAAGAAGACGGCAACGACGATGCATAAAAAAGAGAAGGAGAGAGAGAGAGAGAGAGAGAGAGAGAGAGAGAGAGAGAGAGAGAGAGAGAGAGAATGAACCTATATGGTAAGAGGCGAAAAAAAAAGAGGAGAAAAAATTGGCGAAGCTCAACATAAGAGCACATCTCACGGGGGCCAGAAATAATATGTGAAGACGAGAGGGCTCATGACAACGAGATGAAGCACAATTTTAAATTAACATTTTTTTTTACGATGAAGGGTTTCGATTTAGCAACACAACACGTTGAAAAGCGCCACAATATGCATGTTGTTTTTTAGTCCGATAAAAGAGGAAGAAGCAGCACTTAGATATTGTCACAAAAATAGTAACAAGAATCTGCATAATTTTATTTTTTTTTCACATTCACAAATTCTGATTTTAAGATTATTCAAGAAGGATAGAAAGTGAGCGCAAAGTGGAGATGAAAACATTGTCGATTGCTTTAAAAAAATGGCGTCTAACGAGTTGCGGAAATGAAATTTTCGTTTTTGAGCTGAGCCTGAGCCTGAGCACTTTATAAGCAACGACAGGAAATGGACAATAACCATTTTCTGTTGAACAAAATACAACAATGATGAATGATTGAAGAAATTGTGAATGTGTTTTTTTTTTGTTTTGTGTGTGTCTATGTGTGTGCGTTTTTTTTAAATGACCTTCGCTACAAAACAAATTACTGTACACTTCGCTTAAAGAGGCGCTCTGCTGTTTTTTTTTTCTCGTTTCATTTCAACAACACATTTCATAATTTTCAACGACACCACTTTCTCCTAATCCGACTTCGTACCAAACATTGTTTTTTTCTTCACCCCCCCCCCCCCCCCCCCCTCCCCACTCTCTTCATTTTTTTCCAATTTAGGCAAAAACCAACCACAGATAAAGCCATAAATTTAACGACACATTTTTTTCTATGAAAGCAAATAATGCAAATAGCAATAATAAAATTCTATTAATATTATATTTTTTTATTGCCACTGTCAGTTAAAAATAATTGAAAAAATGACTGAATATTTTGGTAAATAATAAAAAGCGACAAAAAGCTATGACAAACTCAAACTTTTTTGTATGAAAATTTTAAACAGACCACAAAAGACACGAAATATTTTCTCACTCTAATTATATACAAAGAGTTTGCCATTTTTCTTTTTCATTTCCACATTTTCCATTATTATTATTTATACTAATAATATCCTTTCGAGTGTTGTGATGGAAATCGAAAAAAAAATTTTTTTTTCGAATAAAATTAATTTGTCGAGCCGAGTTATAATTGGAAATGTTTTAATAACTTGGTCGAATTTCAGACAAATTGTTATATACGAGTCACCACGGTAACTGCTCAATTTAAAATTGAATGTTACTAAACATTTGTCTCATATTTAAATTGAATGCAAACTGGATGATCAACAAATAAATTCAACAACTGTATTCATCCAAAAACTTTGGGAATAATTATATATATAAAAGTGGACAACATTATGACAAAACACAAAAACGATTTACAAGTCATTGTGTCATCAGTCAACCGGAATAGGCCAATATACAGTTTAATAACGATTTTATGAATTCGATTTTTTAAATATTTTTTCTATCACCCACACTGAACAAATATTCAATAGCTATTAAAAATTGAGGCGAAAAAAAGAAGAAGAAGAAGAAGAAGAAAAAGAAGAAAAAACCTTAAATATTTGAACATTGTACTTAAGATCTTTGACAATTGTTTTGTCTCTTTTCAATTTATTTATATTCGGTGCACATTTCTTTTGTGCCTCAATTACTAAATATGGAAAAAAGACGAAGGTTGACAGGAAAAGGAAAAGGATAGAGCGAACACACTTGCATTCATTGAATGACAACTACTCATTCACTCATTTTCTCACAAATACACCTTCTTTTTTTCAATTCTCACTCACACCATCTAATTACACATTGTACCTCATTTTGGTTATTACCTTTTTTACCTACCAACCTTCGTTTTTTTTTTCCTTCTCTACAATCGAATCAAGAACAAAAGTCAATGTGTCAACAAGAATGGGGTGAATATGAAAATTGAATGAATGAGTGAAAAAGATAATTAATTTTAGGAGGTTTTAAGAGAAGAAATAGTTGAAGAATATTGAGAATTTCACCTTGGATACTAAATTGCATTTTGAGCAATAATTATTGTTTATTGATTTTTTTTGGCGTTCTTTTACGATTTTCTTTTCATTTTTTGAGAAATAAAACATATTATTGGGGAGCTTGAAACTATTTTAATTATTAAACACCCTATGTATTATTATATTTTTTTAACTTTCACCTGACAAAAATGCCTAGTTTTTTTAATAAATTTAAAAATAATAAAAATGTTGCTCTTAACGTAAAATTACCGAAAATTTATGTATAACTATTTAAAAGGTTTCGGATAAAAATAACGAGACGTGTATTTTATTACCGTGCTGCAAAAATGCTCTATTGTTAAATTTTTAAAAGTATTTCAGTAAAAAAATGCTTTTGTTTTGATTATTAGTTTTTGTAACTGGTAATAAAAAGCACGCAGTGTGTAATTTAAAATAAAAATTCAAGAAAACTAACTTTAAAAAATGAGGTGTTTGAAGTATTTTCCAAGCTATCTTCTATAGTTTTAACTTCATCAAAATCGACTTCATCATAATCCAATTCTTGATCATCCATTCTGAAATTTAAAAATGTTTAAATTTAAAAAACAAAAAAAATATGAAGAACAAATCTTTTACCAAGCTGACCTAATTTTCCCTCTAACACATTTCGGGTTTCTCTTCCATTTCATAACCACAATTTTCAATGCTTGTTGAAGCAGGGGTTTAGTGATAAAAAGAGATGTAGCTTTTAAACTATTGATTGAAAGAAAATGGACGAACAAAATCAATTTGATATTTCAAACCTTCCTAATCTTTCTCAACTAAGGATTCTAGAAAATGTAACTAGTGAAAATGGAGTCCGAATTTTTCTTCAATCCGGAATTGAGCCACAACTTCAAAATGGACCAAGGTATTTTATCTTTAGAATTTTTTTTTCTAAATATTTTTTTAGATGCGGATTAGTAGCTCTTTCCATATCTTTAAAATATTTTGGAGTTGATATAAGTGTTGAACAATTATTAGAAAAAGCTATTGATTTGAATTATACAAAGCAAGGAGAAATGTTTTCAGGTATTTTTTATTTTAAAAACCAAATAAAAAACCAATTTTAGCCGCAAATCTTTCATCTTTGGCAAATATTTTTCTTAAATCTTCTTCTTCTGTTATTCCATTTTTATCGTCTTCACAATTTGTTGATTTATTGTGCTCTAATTATCAATTTTTAATTCCTTATGATTGTGACAAAAATTTTAATGCCTGTTCAAAAAATGGTAAAAAAGCGCATTGGTTATTAGTGGTAAAACTGAATTGTTTAATATTTTTTAAGCATTTATTTTCAGTGTGGATTCATTTATAGAGATGCAAGTGTTCGAGGGATTTGGAAAATTTCCTGTAAAGATGTATTAAATTTAGAAGAGTCCTCACTTTTTCTACTTGGGTACCAAGGCAAAAGCCGGTAAACTTCTACCTTCAATATTAAAAAACTAAATTATTTCCCAGATCAATTGGTCTTTTTCGATATTCTGATTTAATACAAAGCAATTCACAGCTATTTGAAGCAGGCGAAGATCGCAATTCTGACGACTTCCTAATCGAAAATTCAAAAGATTTGTCAGAGCTGAGAGGAAAAATAATAAAAATTTCAAAGAAATAAAGGCATTTTTCTCAGTATTAGTTTTTTATCAATATGCACAACAAAAAAAATGTTTAAAATATTTTAAAGTATTGATTGAAACTTATTTTCCAGTAGAACCAAATCCGCCGGCCCCACGCTCCGTATCTTCAAGGCTGTCGACTTGTTCAAAACTACAAAGGGCGATTTGTTCACAAATTAACTGAGCAATTCGATCTCCCTTTTTTATCTAATAAATTTAAATTTGAAATTTGAAAAAACAAAGTTGTCTTACTTCAAATGCTGTTTCATTAAAATTGAAAAGAAGAACTTTGAGCTCTCCACGATAATCGCTATCAATAACACCAGCTCCAACATCAATGAAATGTTTTGCTGCCAATCCTGATCGGGGAGCAACTCTTCCATAATATCCAAATGGTAATTCTAATTGAAGACCAGTAGATACACAATATTTTCCATGAGCTGGTACTGTACAATCTTCTGAACTATAAAGGTCAGCTCCAGCAGCAGCTGAAGATCCATATGTTGGTTGGACAGCATTTTCATTAAGTTTAGTAAATCGAACAGTTAACCGAGGAGTACTCTGAAATTGGAAACGTTTTTTCTTCTCATATCTATGAATAAATTCACAAAAAACCTCTTCCATTTTAAATCTTTTGGCTACTGTTTCACTGGAAGTAACAATATTGTTAGTAGTATCGGCGAGGGTACTCATCTTAAATCTTAAAAATGTATTTCTTATTTTAAAAAGTGTTGCTTTCATTTTAAAATTAAAATAGAGAAAATAGGAAAAGCACGAATAGCAGATTTCAAAAATTCGGTTCCCCGTAAAAAATTACTCAATTTAAAATTCTATTTTTGGCGCGTTCAACTAGAGCGCACTTTCTCTATTGAGCGTTTGCAACCTTTCCTAGATTTTTTTTATTCTTAAATAAATAAAATTGCGCCATTTTTTTTGGCGAAAAAAATAAACTTAAAAAATTTTTTACTAAAATAAAAAAATGGCTTCGAAAAGAGTTGGAGGAGCAACATTTCAGCCAACCGTAAAAAGAAAGCGAGAGAGTGATGAATTTGAAGCTCAATATGTGGTAAATTTTTCATTTAAAAAAAACATCAAAGAAAAATTTCAGCCAAATTTTGAAAATGAACTCTCAGCAAATATTAAAATTGATAAATCAAAATGGGCTCGACCAGCAGTTGATGCAGCAATTGGGAAATCAAAAAGTATAGCATGTCAAGTGTTAGAAGTTGAAACTTATTATGAGCCTGGATCAGCAACATCTTATGATCGAACAAATGTCAAATTGTATGGTGTTACGAAAGAAGGAAATTCGATCTGTGTTATTGTCACTGATTATTTCCCACATTTCTATTTTCAAGTAAAACTTAATTTTTTTTAAAAAGTAGTTAACCTTTTTAGGCTCCTCAAGGATTTGGAGTAGAACATGTGGCAACTGCTCAAACCGCATTGTGCAATTCAATCGCATCTTCAATTCGTCGAGGTGCTACTGGGGGAAATCAGTTATCAAGTGTTGTTCTTGATAATCTTGTACACGTAGAAATTGTTCAAGGAGAAAATTTATATTACTTTAGAGGTAAAATTAATCAAAAATTTTGTAAACTTATTATTTTTTTTATAGGAAATAATTCAAAAGTCCCATTTCTTAAAGTGACAGGAACTACAAATGCTCTTCATAAAGCAAGAGCTGAATTAAAAAACGGTGTAAATTTAATGGGAAAAGGACCAATAAACGTATTTAAAAATTTGTAAAACATTTAAGAAAATGTTTTTGCTTCAAGGTGGGAAATTTATACGAGTCAAACATTGACGCCGAAGTGAAATTCATGGCAAAAACTGGAATTGTCGGATGTGGATGGATCGAAATTCCAGCTGGAAAATGTTCTTTAATCTCTGATAAATTAAAGTCCTCACGATGTCAAATTGAAGTCTCCGTAACTGTTAACAATTTAATTGTTCATGAAAGTGAAAAAGAATGGGCAAATATAGCCCCTATCCGGTTAGGAAAAATTATTTTATTTTAATACTTATAAATGTAGTTCAGAACTTTGTCTTTTGATATTGAATGTATTGGAAGACGTGGAATTTTTCCTGAAGCGAGTGTTGATCCAGTGATTCAAATCGCTAATATGGTTAAAGTATGGTATTTCATATAAATATATAAAATTTAATAATATTTTAATTGAAGATTGAAGGAGAAAGTGAACCATTTATCAAAAATTGTTTCGTCTTGGGAACTTGTGCTCCAGTTGTTGGGTCTACAATTATTCAATGTGTTGATGAAAAAACTCTTCTTGAAAAGTAAACCAAAATAAAATGCGTTTAATGGTTTCAAAGTTGGATTTTTTCCATTACAGGTGGGCGGAATTTATTCGTGAAGTTGATCCAGATATTATGACGGGATATAATATTTTAAACTTTGATTTGCCATACATTTTGGATCGGGCGAAAGTTTTGAAATTGCCGATGGTGGCACATTTAGGAAGGCAGAAAGAAAAAGGTTCCATTGTAAGAGAAGCTGCTATTGCTTCGAAACAAATGGGAAGTCGAGTTAATAAAAATATTGATATTCATGGAAGAATCATTTTTGATGTTCTCCAGGTAAAGTTTAAGATCATATTTTTAATTTAATAATTAGGAAATAATGTTTATAGGTTGTTCTCCGCGATTATAAACTTCGAAGTTATACATTGAATAGTGTATCTTATCAATTTTTATCAGAACAAAAAGAAGACGTTGAGCATAACATTATTCCAGATTTACAAAGAGGAAACGAACAAACAAGAAGAAGGTTATAATTTTTGCTTTAAGGTTTTTAAAAATTTAAAAAAACTTAAGATTAGCAATGTATTGTTTAAAAGATGCACTCCTTCCTCTACGACTTCTTGATAAACTAATGTCAATTATTAATTATATTGAAATGGCAAGAGTAACCGGTGTTCCAATGAATTATCTTCTTACTAGAGGGCAACAAATTAAAGTATTTTTTTAATATCAAAAAAGTTGTTGAAAAAACATTTTGTCAGATCTTGTCAATGATGTTACGACGATGTAAAGAAAACAACTTTTATTTACCAGTCATTGAAGCATCAAGTGGAGATGGAGAAAGTTATGAAGGAGCAACCGTTATTGATCCAATTCGTGGATTTTATAATGAGCCAATAGCAACGTTAGATTTCGCATCACTTTATCCATCAATTATGATTGCTCATAATTTGTGCTACACGACATTATTAAAATCGCCTCAAGGTGTTGAAGGAGAAGTTAGAAAAAATTAAATAAGTTAGTAATATTTAAAAATAATACATTCAAGGATTATATAAAAACTCCGTCTGGGCAATATTTTGCAACAAAGGAAAAAAGAAAAGGATTGTTGCCAGTGATTTTAGAAGATTTGTTAACGGCTAGAAAAAAAGCTAAAAACGATATGAAAAATGAAAAAGATGAATTCAAAAAAATGGTTTATAATGGAAGACAATTAGCTTTGAAGGTAAAAATTGATTTCTTCTTCTAACAAATTCTAATTATTTCAGATTTCTGCAAATTCAGTGTATGGTTTCACAGGAGCAACGGTTGGAAAACTGCCATGTCTTGAAATTTCCCAGTCAGTGACATCTTTTGGAAGGAAAATGATTGATATGACAAAAGCTGAGGTAGTATTTATCTTATTGTCTGTTGAATAATGTTTGTTTAAAGGTTGAGAGGATTTATAAAAAAGGAGCGTTCGATGGAAAATGTCCGGTTGATGCAAAAGTAATTTATGGTGATACAGATTCAGTAATGGTAAAGTTTGGTGTAGAAACAGTTGGACAAGCAATGGAAATCGGATTGAATGCAGCAATGGAAGTGAGCAAAATTTTTACGCCGCCAATCAAATTGGAGTTCGAAAAAGTCAGTTTTCAATTTTAAAACAAAGAAACTAAAACTATTTCTTAAGGTTTACTTCCCATACCTTTTGATTAATAAAAAACGTTACGCTGGATTATATTTCACTAAACCAGATGTTCATGATAAAATGGATTGCAAGGTTTTTTTCATAAATGAAAATTGATTAATAATTAATAATTTAGGGTCTTGAAACAGTAAGAAGAGATAATTGCCCATTAGTAGCAAAAGTATTAGGGGAATGTCTTGAAAAGTTATTAATTGAAAGAGATCAAAATTCAGCGTTGGATTTTGCAAAACGGACAATTAGTGATTTATTATGCAACAAAATTGATATTTCTCTTTTAATTATCAGTAAAGAGTTGACAAAATCCGGAGACGTAAGAACAGGGAAAAGAAGAAATAAACATTTTTATTAATAATATTTCTAGAAATATCAAGCAAAACAAGCTCACGTTGAATTGGCAGCAAGAATGAGAAAAAGAGATCCAGGAAGTGCACCAAGATTAGGAGATCGAGTACCATATGTCTTCATTGCGGCTGCAAAAAATGTTCCAGCTTATGAAAAAGCAGAAGATCCAACTTTTGTGCTCCAAAATAATATTCCATTGGATACCAAACATTATCTAACAAATCAATTAGCAAAACCGTTGGCTAGAATTTTTGAACCGATTTTAGGAGATCGAGCTGAGAAAGTAAAACTAAAACAATTTATTTGAAGTTTCATAATGAAAGATTTTTAGATTCTTATTGAAGGAGAGCACACGCGAGTTCGAACAGTTGTACAAAGTAAAGTTGGTGGATTAGCAGCGTTCACTAAAAAGTCGGCAACTTGTTTAGGGTTAGAAATCATGAATTTTCATTTTAAAAATAAGTTGATTCAAAAGTTCAGGTGTAAAAGTGTTTTGCCGAAAACGGAATCTGAAAATGCAGTGTGTCAGCATTGTGCGCCAAAATTGCCGGAAATTTTTGCCACAAGGTACTAGTCAGAAATTGGTTTATTTTTCATTAAAAAACTGAAGTCTCATTTTTTGTTTCATTTTCAAAATACTTTCACTTTTCAAATATCTGAAAACGTAAATCTTTAAAAAAACAACAAAATGATGAGAAAAAAAGAAAATTTAAATAAATTCATATTTTAAGACTAAATACGCTTCATGAACTTGAAAATCATTTTTCAAGACTTTGGACAGAATGCCAAAATTGTGCTAAAACGATGCAAGAAAAGGTTTTTTTTTCTTTAAAAAAAAGTTGAAATTAAATTTTTTAGGTAAACTGTTCGGCTCGTGATTGCCCAATTTATTATATGAGAGAAAAAGTTCGAAATGATTTGGAAGAATCCAGTAACGTTATTCAACGATTTGGGGATCCATGCTTTACTTAATTTATCAGTTTTTAAAATGTCTATCAAGGGTTTTTTAATTGATTTCATTTATTTGTGTGAATCTCAAAATCATAGAATCTCTAAAAAAAAATCCGGTATTTTATGCAAAACTTCTAACCATTTTAATTATTCCATAACAATTTGTAAATGAAATTTTGTAACCTGATATTTTAATTATTTTTCAAGTACTGTTTTTTCAGTGAAAAGATATCAAGATTTATTTAAAAAACTATACTTTATACAAGTACATAAAACCATTACTTTTAATAAATTTCAGAAAAAATGATATTAAGGAAATGTTTATATTTTTTAATATTTGTGCTTGAAATAAAAATTGTTGAAAATATTGAAGAAAATGGAGAATATTTTAAGCCAGAAGTTATAAAAATGTAGGCTTAATTAAATTATGTGTGAAAATGTAAAAATATTTCTTAGGTATCGGGAAAAAGTGAAGAAAATGTTTTACCATGCTTATGATGGTTATTTAAATCACGCATTTCCTTTAGATGAGCTGAAACCAATCACATGTGCAGGTAGATTTTAAAAAAAATTAATTAAATTCTTGTTTAAACAGGACAAGACACCTGGGGATCATTTTCATTATCACTGGTTGATGCATTAGATACCTTACTTGTAATGGGAAATGTGACAGAATTTCAAAGAGCAGTTGAATTAGTTTTAAAAAGTGTTCGAGATGATGTAAATGTTAATGTATCAGTTTTTGAAACAAATATTCGAGTGGTTGGAGGATTGCTATCGGCCCACATGTTAGCAGGAAGACATCGAGGTTTAAATAGGAAGTGTCCATTATCATGAACGAAGGTTTGTAGAAATTGTTAAAAAGTGGGAAGGCTGGCCGTGTGATGGTCCTTTACTTCAATTAGCTGTAAAAATGGCTGATCGTTTAATGCCGGCTTTTAATACAGGTTAGATCAAAATTAAACTTGAGCAACATTTCATTTTTTTTAGAAACTGGAATGCCGTATGGAACTGTAAATTTAAAATATGGAGTGCACAAAGATGAAACTCCAATTACTTGCACTGCTGGAGTTGGAACATACATTATTGGTGAGTTTTTTTTAATTAAAAAAAAAGAAGTTTATTTTATTTAGAATTTGGAACACTTTCAAGACTCACTGGTGATGAAAAATATGAAAAAATTGCGCTAAAAGCTCTTGATGCTTTATGGTCGACAAGATCCCCAATAGGATTAGTTGGTAATCATATAAATGTGATGAATGGTATGAAAATTAAAAATTATCATGTCACAACTGAATAAAATGTAGGGCAGTGGACTGCAACTGATTCCGGAATTGGAGCAGGTGTTGATAGTTATTTTGAATATTTGGCAAAAGGTGCATATTTATTCAGACGGCCAAGTTTGATGAAACAATTTGAAGGTTTTAATTTTAAAAAAACCAGTTTAAAATAATGAAAATATGTTCAGAATATGTGACGGTTATAAATAAACATATAAGAAAAGATGATTGGTTTATGTGGGTTTCAATGACAAAAGGAACAGTATCATTACCAATTTTTCAATCATTGGAAGCATTCTGGCCTGGAACATTGGTAAAAATCATAATAAAAAACTTTTTAAGTAAAGAAAATATGCAGACATTGGTCGGAGATGTTCAAGACGCTTCAAGAATCATGCTACAGTACTCCAAACTAATTAGGCAATATGGATTTCCACCAGAGTTTTATAATATTCACAATGGAGAGCCGGTATATTTTTACATAAAGAAATGAATGAAAAAAATACATTTAAAAGGTGGATAAAAGAGCTGCATTCCCATTGAGACCTGAAATGGTAGAGTCTTTAATGTATTTGTACAGAGCAACGAAAGATTCAATTTGGTTAGAATTAGGAGCTGAAATGGTTGATGTAAGATTTGAAAAGTCAAAGTGTTTTTCCAACAAAGTGAAATTCAGGCAATTGAAACATCAGCAAAAACAAAATGCGGTTATGCAACAATCAATAATGTAAAAGAGCACAACATTGAAGATCGAATGGAGTCATTTTTCCTTGCTGAAACAACAAAATATCTTTATTTATTGTTTGATTCAACAAATTTCATACATTCGGATGGGAAATATGCAAAAATATTGAAAACATCAAAAAATTTGACATGTGCAATCTATGGTAAAATGCGATTTTATATTCTACAATGGAAATAGATTTAAACTTTTCAGCAGGAGGATATATTTTCAACACCGAAGCTCATCCAATCGATCCAGGAATGTTAGATTGTTGTAGTGTGCAAGCGAAGAAAGAACAAGAGATACTAACAGAGTGGAAAAAACCAATTGAATCGATTGATAAACAGAAGTTTGATGAATTAATAGAAGGAAGGAAACCAAAAAAACTGTCAAAGGTTGAACATTTTTTAATGAAAAAATTGAAAAAAAAACCTAGTTTAGAAGGATTTGATTGATGAGTTAGAGCAAGAAAGAAGTTGGGCAGGACCAGGAGGTGAAAAATATTTCCAAAACCAATATGGAGAAAAAATAGTGGAATTTGAAGTAGATGAAAAATTAAAAAAAGGCAATTTAACACAAAATTAAGGGAAAATTCTAATTAAATGAAACTTCAGAAGCTGAAGATCGTAAATCAAAATCAAGATCAAGTAAAAAAGAAGTAACTGTTGAAAATGTGATGAACCAGGTAAAAAAAAACGAAAAACAAAACGTTAAACTTTTCTCGATTTTAATTAAGGTTCAAAATATTTTGCTAAAAAGTCATATTCAAGATGAAAATCTCCGGAAAAATGGACAAAATAGTGAAAAAGCAACAGAGTTGGTCAAAAAATTAAGAACGATTTATCCAAATTTAACGGTAGAAAAAAGTGAATAAAAAAATGGGGAAAATCATTAATTTTAGGCAGAAATTGAGGAAATGAATAGAAGAGCTTTGATCAAAATGGGAGAAATTGAACATTTTAATGAGATTCGGCAAATTATTGAAGAAATGAGAATTCCCAAAGTTTTTTGTAAAGTATTTGCACAACAGAAACGTTATTTGTGAATTTAATTGAAATTTCTTGAAGAATTGCTGTCTGCCATTAGATGAAATAGTCGATAGCATAGGGCTGAAAATAATGTTGGCTGAAATCTACGAGTATCATATTTATCCAAAAAGAAAATGGAAGTTTGTCGAAGGCCCGTTATGTTTAGAAGAAGAAGCGCCAAAAATTGAAGACAATTATAAAAATGAGCCGCCAAGCGTATCAAAAAAATATGAGAAGTTCGATGACGAATTGATTGAGTCAACAGACTTTATAGACTTCGATCCAGAAGAAGTCAAACACTTAGGATATTCACATTTACTATCACCAACATTTTCATTTCTTGATCAGTTTACAGGTGGAGGACATATTGCGCTTAGAAGAAAAACTTCCTGGTATTATCGGGTATAAATAGAAATTCTAAATAGTCAAAGTTTTTTTTTTCAAACATTTTGAAAAATTGAGCATTTTTCGGGTTTTTTTTGGTTTACTACTGTGTTATATTTTTTAATAAACAAATTTTTAGTAATTTAATATTTTATTTAAATAATAAATCGATATTTATTCTTGTGAATATTTAAATAACTAAAAAAGTATTAGAACAATTCGAAAATTCCAGAATGTTAATAAATTGGAGTAGACGAAGTTTTTCGGTAGCTGTTAGTTCGTCAGCTTATACATTTAGAAGTCATACATGTAATGATCTTAGCATAAAAAATAAAGGTCATCAATGTTTTAAAAAAAAATACTAAAAATTAATTTTCAGGAGAAAATGTAACAGTAATGGGATGGTTAGCTTATAAAAGAATGGATCGATTTTTAGTGATTCGAGATTCTTATGGATCAATTCAAGCGGTTGTTCCATCGAATTCAAAATTCAAAAGTATTCTTAAAGAATTGCCTTATGAATCAGTTGTGCAAATTAATGGAATCGTTTTGGATCGAGAAAAAAATAGAAATCTGAAATTAAAAACTGGAGAAATTGAGGTAGAAAAAATGTTTGAATTTTTTTTCCAAAAAGAAACATTATTCAGATTGAGATAAAAGATCTGAAAATTCTGAATCGAGCATCATCAGCAATTCCAATGTTACCAGATGTGAATACAACTGAAAAAACTCGTCTACAGTATCGATATATTGATTTAAGAACTGAAAAATTGCAAAAATCGTTGAGACTTCGCTCGAATCTCGTTCACAATTTTCGTCGTTTTCTTGTTGAAAAGCGCAATTTTGTCGATGTCGAAACGCCAACGCTTTTTCGACGAACCCCTGGTGGAGCAACCGAATTTCTGGTTCCAGCTCCGCCACCAAATAATGGTTTAGCTTATTCATTACCACAAAGTCCACAGCAATTCAAACAATTATTGATGGTTGGAGGAATCGATCGCTATTTTCAAATAGCAAGATGTTATCGAGACGAAGGATCAAAAGGTGATCGACAACCAGAATTCACTCAAGTTGATGTTGAAATGTCATTTACAACACAAGAAGGAGTGATGCAATTGATTGAAGATATGATTTTATCAGCATGGCCAGAACAATTAGAAAAATTAAAACCAAAGTCACCGTTTCCCAGAATTTCCTATAATCAAGCAATTGATTTATATGGAATTGATAAACCTGATATGAGAATACCATGGAAGATTGAGGACGATCCAATAGAGTTTTTTAATTTTTTGAGGAAAAATGAAGAATCGTGGAAATGTCGAATCATTATTTGTCGAGACGCTGCTTCTGCTGCTGAGAAAGAAAAACAAAAAATAACAAATTCGGTTCAAAATGAATGGAAACGATTAATTGAAATGAACGAAAATGGAACAAAATTTGCAGTTTGTAATTCAAACAACAAATGGTTCAAACAAATTTCTAAACAACTGGAATTAAAGGACAACGATATTCTTGTTGTCAGCTGGGGAAAACCTGAAGCAGTTCAATGGACATTGGGTAAAATATTGAATTGTTTTGGTCGTTTTGAACTGTTTCTTTAGGGCAATTACGAAATTATGTTGCTGACGCTTGTGGTTTACGTGAAAAAAAAGAAATCACAGCTCACTGGGTTGTTGATTTTCCACTTTTCTCGATTGAAAATGGAGAATTAGTGTCAACTCATCATCCGTTTACAGCGCCAATTGAAAAGGATAAACCCGATTTGTTCAGCGAAAATCAGGAAAAGCTTTTGAATATAACTGGTAAGATTAAATCGGGAAGAAAACAAAAAAATATTGATAAGATTTCAGCGCAGCATTACGACCTGGTAATAAACGGTGTTGAAATGGGTGGAGGATCAATTCGAATTCACAATTCCGACATTCAAAAGCATATTCTCAATATTCTGAATGAGCCAATGAAAGAAATGGTCAGTTCGAAATTCAATTTTTAACAATTCAGGAATTTTCAGAAACATCTCCTTGATGCGCTTTCTTTCGGAGCACCGCCACATGGTGGTTTTGCCCTTGGTTTAGATCGATTCGCTGCATTATTAACATCGGAAGGAAATCCAAATACACCAGTCCGAGATGTGATTGCATTTCCAAAAACAAAAAATGGCAAAGATTTAATGAGTGATTCACCAGCAACAATGTCAGAAAAGCAATTAAAAAGATACGGAATTGAAATTAGAAAAGTTGAGAAATCAATAATAGAAAATAGCTAGGAACCAAACTTTAATTTTTTATTATAAAAAATGGTTTTTTTAATCTTTTACACACACGCTACGATTCTCCATAAATTAAAGGAACTTTTGAATTTCGTCATAAATAGCGAGCACAAGTGCACCACCAGTTCCACGGAAAACATTTGAAAGAGCTCCTTTGAACATGGCTGAAACTCCTTCGTTCTTGACAATTTTGACGGCACAATCCCAAGTGTTTTTGTAGAGAATATCTTTTCTTCCCGATTGCATCATCATACGACGACGAACAGTGTCCCATGGATACGAAAGAATTCCAGAACCAACAGTGACAACTTGAGCAATTCCCCAAGCGGCGAAGAAATTAAGCTTCTTGCCATCAGTTGTGAACACCATTTTAGCAGTATCAAACATTCCGAAGTAGGCGGCGCGATAGATGATGATTCCTTGAACTGATACAAAGAATCCTCTAAAAAAATCAGAAATTTCGAAAAAATGGAAAACAAGTTATGAATAACAATCACCTGTAGAGCCCAATTGGACCATCAGATTTTAGAATTCTCACAAGACAATCTCCAAGACCCTTGAATTCACGATCATTTCCTTTTCCAACGTCAGCTGCCAAACGTGTTCGAGCAAAATCCAGAGGATAGACAAAGCACAATGATGTTGCTCCAGCAGCTCCACCAGATGCCAAATTTCCAGCAAAATATCTAGAAATCATTGAAAAAATTTAAAGACAAAACAGGTTTTTCTCACTTCCAGAATTCCTTCTTCTTATCAACGCCCTTTTGGAACATATTCTTGTAAGTATCCTTGAAGGCAAAATTGAGCGCTTGAGTCGGGAAATATCGAATAACATTGGCCAAATTTCCACGCCACAATGCCGCATATCCTTGCTCTTTCGGCACTCGAACGAGCACATCGACAATTCCCTTGTAGCGTTTATCGACGGCAATCGTCTTCGACGCATCCTGAACTTGAAGCAACAACTTGACGCGTTCAATTGGAGCGACAGCAGTTTTTGAGACGGCCGCCGCTGTTCCACCAGAAATCAGATCGATGAGGAATTTGCGAGTGTCAAATGCTTTTGGCGCCTTTTTTGATGACTTTGATTCTCCACCTTTAAATTATTGATTTTTATTCTTCATTTTTTATTTATTTATTAACAAACCTTCCGACATTTTTTGGCAGTTTTGTGACAACTTTTTTGAAACTGTTGCTTAGCCAAGATAACGATATTTAATTATGATTTATTCATGAGATTCATCAATAATTCAGACACGTGGATAAGGTCGACACGTTTTCACGTCAATTTTATTTATTTTTTCTTTTTCTTTTTTTTTCCAGAAAATTTTTCAAACCCTTTTTTCAAACCAAATGAAACATTTACTTCAATGGATATGGGGGGAGCCGAGATATCAAATTCCGAATGAAAATCGTTTTAAGAAAGATTTCAGTTAACTCGAAACGCTGTGAATTGAGCAAAACATTTTATTGAAAAAATTCGAAATTGACACCACGTGGAATCGTTTTTTGAGGAATTCATTTGCTTGAAAAAAATCATTTTTCAATAAAAAATAAAATCAAATGATGATTATTCAAAAAATTATTCTTTTAATTTTTATAATTTTAATTCCAAATATTAAATCTGAAAATATTAAATCAAGTTTTTACAAAAATAACATGAAATCTTGTTTTTGGTATCAAAAATATACATTTGCTGATGGAACCATCAATTGTTCCATTATAAAGGATAATGTTATTTTGAATAATGACACAATTGCAAATTTATTTCAAGTTTTTTTTTAAATTTTTAAATTATTTTTTATTTAAAAAAAATATTTGAAGAGTTTTGTTGAAATTGAAAAAATTGAAGGAGGCCTGGCAGTTGTGAACACATCGATTGAAACGTTTGGAACCCTTCATTTATTAAAAATTGGTTGTAATTCTCGGAATATTTCGTGGAGTATTTTCTTTTTAATTTTTTATATTTTTTTTTTTGCCCAGATTATCCAGCAACATTATATTTCGATAATAATCCAAACTTGAAATTTATTCGATTAAGACGAATTGAAAAAATTTGTGATATAAATGTAGAAAAAGGGGCGGAGTTTATAAATGACTGAAAAAGAAACAAAATTTCAGAAAAACGGTTTATTTATTTTGACTGAAAATTCGCCAAATATTTTTTTTGATCAACGTCAAACGAAATTATTCTATGAGGCGATTTGGCCAAAGAAAAAGAAAACTAAACCAGGTAACAAATTTTTTTTTTTTTTTGATTTTAGGCAAAAAATGGTTTTTATTGTTGACAGTTTTTTATTATATTGGAGTTAAAGAAATATTTTTTGCACCGTCAATCACTTTAATTATCATATTTTTCTTATTTTTATGGCATTTCACATGTTCAGAATTTGATCGCCGGAACCTTGAAGTGAATTTTTTATTTCCAAGCATTTTAACAGATCATTGAAATCAAAAAGATTCCTATTCGGAATTCACATGTGAAATGATCTGATGACGTCACTGTGTTTCGACTTTGGAAAAAAATAAATGAAAAAAGTGAAAAAATGATTAATGATTTCAGAGAAAAAATGATGAATACATCAAGAATTTAATTGAAGTGCGGAATACAATTATAGCGGCTGAAATTTTGTAAAAATTTGTTTTAAAAAAATGAAAAATTTCAGAATTTCAGAATTCAAACACCGTGCACAAAAAGCGTTACAGTTTGTTTCTTTTTTTCTTGAAAAAATTCAACAAATTCTTACAGTTTGATTCTGAAGTGTTGAAGCGTCGCAAAAAAGATTGCTCATCAAAACTGCAGAAAATTACGGATTTATTGCGTCATTCAGAAACCAACAATAAATGATTCCATTGATTCCACTGACGATTATGATCTTTAGAACATGAAAATATGGAAAAATAAACTGATTTGAAGACATTTCAATCTTTTCATGGTCAATGACGTAGAATACAGTATATAATTCAACAATATTTCACTCGGATTCTTCAATAAAATTTTGACTTTTCTTATATTTTTGCTAAATTGCTGAAATTCTTTAAAAGAAACAAAAGAAAAGAAAATTCTTTTTCAATTCATCAAAAATAAATTCTAGTTTTGAAGAATTTCGATATAAATTCATTGTTTTTTCTCGACACGGAGGGGAAGGAAAGGGGACAAAATAAAAATGACTTTAATTGAAAATAATTTTCGTTATATCGTCGTTTTTCTTGGATTTGCTTGTTTAACATCGATTCTATCAAATTATATTATTATTAATTTTACTTTTATTTGTATGAAAGATGATCCAACTGGAATTGAAATTACTGAGAATGGGGTTGGTGACAATTTTGGCTTTCTCGATTTTTTCTCAGCTTTTTTATTTCTTTTTTTTTTGTTGCAGACAATTTATAATCGATACGATTATTCTGTTACTCAAAAAAGTTTAATTGTATGGGCAGTAGCAATTGGAACAATATTAGGAACAGGTCCTATTAATTATGCCTACGTTAAATATGGAGCTCGGTAGACTTTTAGGGGCAATTTTTATAACAAAAAAATTATTAAAGATGGCCATTTTTCATTGCTGGAATGATGTCGTCAGTGGCGACAATGATGACACCAATCAGCGCATATCTTGGCCTTCCATATCTTCTCGTTGTTCGTTTCATTCAAGGACTTGCATACTCGGCTGATTTTGCTGCCATTGGAATTGTGTGCGTACGTTGGGCTCCGCTGGCACAAACTGGCCTCTTCATTTCAATTCTGACGAGTTTCAGTCCGGCGGCGACTGTAATGACGAATGCTGCTTCAGGATGGGTAAATGAAAGAAGAAGAAGAAGCGACGGGAGATGAATTTTTGATTCAATTTTCAGCTGTGTCACTCGGAGTTTGGATGGCAATCGGCGTTTTATTCTCATGGAATTATTGGATTTCTCATTTTTCTTTCTTGGATTTATTTTTATAACGATGATCCACAATTGAATCGCAATGTTTCTCAAAAAGAATTGACGACAATTCAAAAAAATAAAACTCAAGCTCATATTGAACGCGATCATTTTGTTCCTTATTGGGTAAAATTTCTTCTTTTCTTTTTTCAAACGAAAAAAAAAATCGATAATTTTTTCTAGGAAATTATTAAAAACAAAGTGATTTTGATTGTTTGGATGAATGCGTTTTTTGAAATGACAACATTGATTCTTCTTCTCACTTATTCTCCAATTTATTTTCGAAAAGTTTTGGATTTTAGCGTCATCGAAACTGGTTTGTTTGCAATTTCAATGATTTTCCACCCCCCAAATTGTTCGTTTCAATTTTAAAGGAATGCTCATTTCAATTTCGGCCATTGCTCATATGCCGGCCAAATTGATTTCTGGTTGGTTGTCAGATCGTCAATTTCTTTCCGAACGTGTACGGATGTGGTTTTTCAACACAGCTTCAGTTGGATTTGCTGGATTTATGTGTTTTACACTTGCATTCATTCCACCCGAATATAAATATACAAGTTTGTCTTCCAGCCGGTTGGCTTTTTTTGGATTTTGCTGAGTATCAGCAGCTAATGCGTTGTGATATGCAGTTTAAACATAATTTGGAAGAAAACAACTTAAATTTTTGAAAAAAAAATGTTGCCACTGCGCGAGTCAGCAACTTGCCAAAAAACGCGGCAATTAAGTTGTGCCTTGGAGCGAGATTTTTCCGGAACCAGCATTTTTTTTGTTCCTAAACTTTCCATAATTTCAGATGTCGTCGCTTTCAGCATTGTTTATACATTAATGGGCATCAATTGCGGCGGATTTTATAAATGCGGAACGTTTGCCTCTCGACAATATGCTCATTTTGTGTTAGCAATGATTCAGTTTATGAAATGTATCGCACTTTTCACTGCTCCGACAATTGTCGCCATTCTGGTTTGGGATGAATCATCGCACACTCAATGGGGAAATGTTTATTTGTTGAACGGCACATTGATGTTCGTTGCCAATCTTTTTTTCATTCCAATTGCAACTGATCAACCACAACAATTCACTTTCATTACTAGAAAATCAGTTGAAGAAAAGAAACAAATTTCACAATTCGAAATTTCAACAAAGTGCTGAAAGTAATAATTAAAAACTTTTAATAAATTTTGTCATTCCTGTGCACATATTGTACATAATTGTTTTTAGAAATAAATCTGTAAACTTAAATTTTTATTGGTTCAAGAATATTATTATACACAAATTTTAATGAGCTTTTCTATGCTTTAATTCATTCGGGCTCAAAAAAGAACACGTCTAACAAGAGAAAACTAAAAGTTTTTATATAACTTTTGGAAGAGAATAGGAGGGATACATTTGTGATTTATTTAAATTGGTTTGAAATCGGCTGAGCACTGTTTTATTGAATAATAGTTTTTATTGTTCAACTAAATAAGAAAAAGTTCATTGTTCCCTGTTATGTCTTTTTCGGAGTTTTGATAATACATAACTTTCTGCGTTTTCTAAATTTTAAGAGCTTTAAATATTAGAAAAATTGATTTATTTAGTATAAACCTTTTAAATCGTTGCAATTTCTCGTTTGTTTTTTACTTTTTTTTGCCGGAACATTCCCATTCTTATACGAACTATCTTTATCAACTTCTGAAACGTTTTTTTTAACAATTATAAAGAAACATTATTATAAACTACTAGTTTTTTCAAGAGATAGCTTTCTCTTTTGCCCAATTTTTGGTTTTTGTTCTTTAATGAACTTGTTTGTTTCAACATAGTTTTGTTGGTTTTCGTCCCCCGCATCGGCTTAAAACAATATTGTGAGCTCTACAATGAAAATGAAATAAAATGATTACCTCTTTTCGTTATTATATTTGTTGATTTAGAGGTTTCATCAACCTCTTTATTGTTATTTTCAACTTCATTTTGCAAGTTTTTATCTGGAACCCACTTTTTATGGGTAGCTCTTGAATAAATACCTAAATTGTCAGCTTTCTCTAATCTTCCGATGTTTTTATTTTCTTGAGATTGGATTGATATTCGGTTCATAAAAACCAAAAATTGTCCCAGGAACGAGTTTCGGAGAGCTGAATTTTATTGTTAAACTCTTAGTTGATCAAATTTTTACTACCGGAAATTTCTTTTTGAACTTCATTTATTTTTGCCTAAATTTAATCTACTTATTTTAAATGTTCAAGGATAGCAATTATTTTCAAATTTACCACTACAGTGTTCATTGTGGGTGTCTCGACACCACTTTGATTTGAATCATCGGTTTGGGACCAACAATCCATTGTCAATTTTTTTTCGATTAGAACTTGCATGCCAATAGAAACTCGACTTCTGCGCACTTCCTCAATTGTCTGTTCAGATTTATCACTCGTTGTCGGTTTACACTGAAATATTTTTTATTCCTTCAATTATTGATATGTGTATTTACTGGAAACTCTTCAAAACATTCAAAACTTGTTGGCGTTCTATTTGGCAAATTTTCATTAATGAACTGTTTTTTTGAACCATCAAATGAAGAAGACGATTTTTGCTCATATTGAGTTCCTACGTTTTTCGTGTTAACTTGTTGCTCACTATGAGCCGCAACAATACGTTTTTGATTTATTACAATGCTACCAATGATTTTCTAAAAGTTTCCATTAATAATTGTTGAATGAAACAACCAAAAATATGATTGGAAATAAGCAAAATCCTAACTTCTTTATCTTCCGGGGATGTATGACCTATTTCTTGACTTTGGGAATGAGATAAGCAACTTGGTGTCGCTCTCCCGTTTTCCTCTTCAAGAGATTCGCGTGTTATCACATACCTTATTGGATTCTGAAGGTAATAAATTATTTTTTATTACGGTAACATTTTTTACTGTATTTTCAAAGGGTATCAAATGATTATTTGTTTCTGTAAAATCTACGCTAGGTTTTTCCTCCATTTAGGGACTTGAGGTATTGAGAATACTTGTGGCTATAGCTAAAAAAAATGTTATTTATTTATTTTTTTTAAATTAAAATTAAATAAAAACTAACTTAAACTATCAATTTTTATATCACTTGGGTGTTGTGTATTTGGAAGAATACTTCGCCCTGTATTTAAAAAAAGAAATATTTTTTTAACTTTTTAATATTTTTTTAATAATAGGAAACTGACTAGAAAATGATGCAGTATAAAGTAAATTGAGATTTAGAAGTATAATAAAAAAAAAATGGTTTCTAAGTTGCCCAAAAATAAAAAGGTTATTTTGAATGAGGAATGAAAATGACGCCTTTTACTACGGTATTTTTTTTTAAAGGTGCATTACCTAATTATTATTTTCTTCCTAAGACTACTTTAAAAAAATGTTTGCGTTGTAAAAAAAGTATTACCGCAAGAATTACCATTTTTCTCCACTTTTTAAATAATTTATTTGCCTTTCGAACTTTTCGCAATTAAATTGAATTTTGAAGTTTCTTTGTTTTGTGTTATGTTTCATATTTTAAAAAATTCAAAAAAGAAAAATTATTCATTTAAGTAAATTCTACACGTTATCTTTTCAATTTATGAGTTGATTAATTAATCTTTTAATATTTTAATAGTAATATAAACATGAATTTAATTAATATTGAAAATTGACTAGTCATTGTTTAATTCATCAACATATCACATTAAATATTTTATATAATTTAACTTGAACTGCTGTGCTCTGAAATATAAAGCTCATCTACTTGATATTGCTGATTTCTTCTTTTTTCACGGAATCTTGCAACATCCTTTCTTGTAATTACCCCACGTAGCTGAAAAAAGTAAAATAAAATAATGTTTTTTTTTAAATGTATACGCTTACATGATTATCATCATTTACAACGAATAAATATCTTAATCCTAGTCCTCGAAATAACCGAAAAATGAATGGAAGTGAAGTATTTAATGGAACTCGATGAGGATGTGGATGCATATATGGTTTAATATCTAACCAACACGATTCATCGTAAGATGACAATCCAATATCATCCAGGTGTTTTAATTGACTTCAATTTTTCTTATTATTTACATTTTCAGTAAGAAAAAAACATACTCGTCGTCATCTTGACATTCATAAAGATCGTTAGGTAATACATCTACATTGACCACTTCTTCCTCAATAAACACCTAAAATTTTTATGTTTTGATTAAAATTAAAATTTATTTTCACCCTTTTTTCTAAAAGCTTAAAAAGCTGAGATCTTAATATATATCCTTTTAATCTTCCATAATCCGGCAAATTTTGAATAGGTGATTCTTCAATTCGATCAACTACTGGAAATCCATGATGCAGTGTTGTTCGAAGAATTTCCACTATTCTTGAGACTTTTTCTCTTGGCTCTAAAGCCACCACATCTTTTCTCATTACAGTGCTAAATAGAATTTATTTCTTTGTTATATACCAATACAGAGTAGTTTTTACACGTTTTGTAAGCATTTTTCAAGTTAAGAAAGAGATAGAAACACCTCGCAACGCACTGAAACTTAATTTGGTAGCGAGACTCGTAAAAAAATGCATGTTCCTTTAAATGTGGGGCTAAAGGTTTATTTTATTTGACACTGTATGACTGGTTTTTAGGTAAAAATAAAAATACTTTAAGGAGCATGAATTAATTTACGCAGGTCTCTTGCGAAAGGCTTACAGAAAAAAAATGCAAAAACTACTCTAAATAGTTCCAGAAATCTATTACTCTGCCAGTATATTTCGACTCATTTTCGGTGGATTCCATCCTAGTATAGGTACTTCTGCTAAATCGATATGAGTATCATAAAGTCCTTCATTAAAAATATCTCCAACCCATTTTGTGACCATTAAAACTAACATTATTGGCAATCCGAACGTTATTTCCTGACGATTAAATAATTTTTTTAAATTCACTTGATTTTGTCGTGAAGTACCTTTGTCGCTTCCATTATAATTGCTGTTAACGATATTGTCATTCTGACAATTCCTCCTAATTGCGCAGCAGCTCCAGCCAAAGCGTATTTCCCAGGATCAATTCCAGTGACCGATGGAAATAATCTTTCAACAAATATTCCAAACAATCTTCCCCATGCTGCACCGGTTAACAGCGCTGGAATAAAAATGCCGGCTGGAACTGAAATTCCAAATGTCCAAAGTGTTAACAAAAAGTATTCGATTCCAAAAATAATTAGAGTTGCTGCTCCGAATGAATCTGTCATAAGTTAAAAATTTAAATTCAAAGTTGAAACTCTAAAAATTGTGTCTTACTCATTGGGCTATGAAATAGACTTTTCACACTTTCTTCAGGATTTTGAAAAAATAATGTCGCCACTGCCGAATATTCTCCCTTCTTACACCACATTTGATTGATTTGATTCGATGTTGCCGTTGGATTTGCTCCTATTGGTTGACAATCGTCTATCGCAAAAATTGTAAGAAAAGCTACAAATGCTGAAACTGCCGCTACTAAAAGACATTCAAGCAACTTGGCCAAGCTATTTTTGATATAGCTGAAGTTTTATTTTTCAAATTCAATGCTTTTTAAATTGAAATTTACTTTTTTCGAAATTCGGTTAATCTTGTGTTAAGGCAATTAAACAATCCTCCTAGACATCCACCAATAACCCCAATGAGTAAGAATAGAGGAATTTCCCAAATATTATAATCTTTGTTCTAAAATTAATTCGGTTTTTAAATTTTAAATTTTTCTCGAGTTTTGCCTCAAAAACTCCAAAATTAGCTAGTCCTGTCCATGATAACCATCCACTTTTTCCATTAAACCAACTTAAACATGAACTAACTGTAAAAGCTGAAACCATTGATGAAAGAAACATTCGCCACGTTAAATTTTGATTCCAAAAACTGGCTCCTTCTTCTAAAGAGAACAAAACTCCTCCAATTGGTGCTCCAAAAGCTGCTGCTACACCAGCTGCAGCTCCAGCTGACACAAAATCTCTTCGCTCTCTTGAATTTATCAGTTTTCAATTATAATTTTCTCTTTTAAAACCTGTCATTTCGAAACTCTCGAAATATTCCAAAATCAACTCCAAACGTTTGACTTCGACCCTGTGATATTCCAGCTCCAACTGCCGCTCCTGAATGTATCATCGGCCCTTCTTTACCAGCGCACAATCCACCGCCAACTGAACAGGCGACTCCAATTGCTTTTGATACTAACGTCTTTAATCGGACAACTTCTGGAATAGCAATGCCATTCAAATAGCATTTGATTTGTGGTATTCCTGATCCTCCAGCAATTGGTGCAACGTAAATTACCTGAAAGTTGGATTAAAAATTAATCATTTTTCGTTTTTTTTTAAACCAAAACTGCGGCAATTGTAACTAAAAAACAATTATATCCAATCCAAGCAATCATAACAGTCCACATACATCCTGAAGTTGTTCCTCTTTGTTGCTCATTACATTTTGATAATACTGAAATTTTTTTAAATATTTTTTTAATTTTTGTATTTTAAACACAGAATATTTTTTTTAATTGTTCAATTAAATATTTTTATACTGGATTTTTTAACGTAATAAATCTTGGCAAACGCTAAACTTTTTTTTACACTGTCAATAGAGCACGTTTACAACAAAAAAATAGAATTGGTTTGAACTCAACAAGAAATCAAGCTTACAATATTTCAAAATTCCATTGAATTTAATTTCTTTACTGTAATCTAAAATAATATCGATTGATATTGCCACCAATGCTGTGAAAACTCCAATAAAAAAACAAACAATCCATCGATTTCTTGATATTCTTTTTAATGTTTTCTTAAAAATTGACAATTTTTTTTCAAACTTTAATTTTTCTTTAAAACCTGATGAGACTCGATAAATTCGGCATCTCGATAAAGCTTATTTTCTGATATTTCATAGTTTAAACTTTCATATTTGGCTGACAATGCTTCATGACTATTTGTTCTTGTCCAATTTCCAGATTGTCGATTATTAAAATTAAGTTCGTCTTGCTGAATTTCATTTTTTATTAAGTTCCAATTTTAAATTTTACTTCTCTTCTTCTTCTTAGATCGCTTTGTACAAGATTTGAGTTTGACATAACTCTTTCCAATCCTGATACTGGATCTTCATTTGGATCAATACTATTTGAATTATTTCTTGTGCGCATCATTTCTAAACATTTTAATAACGATAATTTTACTCGAGTTAACAATACTTTTGAAATCTGTTAATTACAGTTGCTTAAATTCTTTTCCCAATTTTTCTTTTCACTTAACAACATTTTTTCTGTTCAAATATTTTTTTTATTTTCGGAGACAATTATGGGAGTATTGTTTTCAAAAAAAAAATGTACAATTTAATTAAATTTGTTGAGTATCTTTTTGGTAAAACTTAAATACTTTTAACAACAAAATTATTTAATAAGAAAATCCACGTCCACGTCGTTGGACAACACGTTCTGTCACATATTGCACCGGCTCATATCTTTCGACTTGTTGGACTACTGTCGTTCTTCGACCAAAATCTCGTCTTCCGTTTCTACCACCAGCATTTGAATTTCTGAATCGGTCATTTCTTCTCACAACTTGACGTTGTTGTTGGAACTGTTGGTTTTGCGGCGAACGACGAGCACGAACGAGCTGAAAAAATGCAATTGAATCATTTAATTTTTTTTTAATGCCAAACCTGTTGACGTTGCTGTGGCCGAACTCTTTGCACTTGTTGTTGAACAACTCGTGGTGCTCTTCGGGCAACCTGTCTAACGATTTGACGAGCTGGCTGTTGAACATATTGACGCCGTGGTTGAGCAGCAACTCTTTGCACAACAACATTTCGTTGAGGTCGTCTGACAACACGAACCGGTTGAGTTGAAGCGACTGGAGCTGTTATGATTTCTCTTATCACCCGAGTTCTTGGCTGCACCTAAACTGGTTTTATAACTTTCGATTTTACAAATTCCGCGCAAACCCGTTGAACAACTGTCTGAACAGCTCTTGCCGGTGGTGGTCGGCGGACAATTGTTCTCGATTGTGGCAAAACGCGGCCAATCTGTGCGCGCCCCGCTCTTCTTGTATTGATCACCGATGATGGAGCAACACCCTGCAAAATACTTACACATTGCAGCGCGCTCACCTCAAACAAGAAAATCTTTGAACTCGTTTGTTGCAAACACGAATAGAGAGAAATATATAATTTTTTCTTATAATTTAGGACAATTGATATAAGAAAGATTTGCCATCGAGCTTCAGACATTTGCAACCCAGATCCATAACAAAATTTCCGGCTTTACATCAGGTTTTAATCAGTTTCGAAACTGAACATCGCTTATTGCTATGTGGAGATAAATCATATCATTATTTCCAAATTTGTTTTGATTGAAAGCGACACGAGAGAAAAAACTTTGGCACTATCATTTTAGCTCTCGACCTGATTTATAGCCATTTTCTCTAATTTATGCTCTCCTAGCTGGTATATTCAATTGAAGCCTAACAAATGACGTTTTTCTTTTAGAACAAGAGAGGATGGCTTGAGTTGGTTTCAAAATATGACAAGTGCAGAATTGCATAAACGTACTCCTCGTCGGCGAACGACTGTGTTCCTGGCAGCGACAATTGGTTGTTTTCGTAAAGCTTTCTGTAAAAAAATAACTTCGATTATCATCTTTTTTGCTCATCATTTATTACCTTGACAAGTTTCTGCACTAATTTTTTGGTAGCCTGATTGACTCCAACATTGGCAGTTACACTTTTTAAAACACCAACTCTTCCACGAACTCCAGCTTTTATATTTCGTCCTGCACGAACAGGTCTTCCGCCTGCTGCAACGCGAACATTTCTACCAGCTCCAGCAAAAGCTCGATTGTTACCCTTTTTCTAAATTAAAAACATTTTTACAATAATTTATATAAAAATTACCTTATTTCCTCCATTTTTATTTGTTCGTCCATTTTCAAGTTTTATTTTCTTTTCAGTCTTTTTCATTTTAATAATATCATCAAGAGACATGTTCAATTTGTCTGTCATCTCGTTTCTGAAAAAATAACCAGAAATAAAAAATGAATGCTGAGAAAATAATTTTAGGCAATAAATATGAAAATGAAAACCGTATATACAATACGACGTGGTGCGAGCAAAACGAATAATAAAAATGAATGAAGGACGCGATAGACACGAGAAAATGAATCGATTGGTAGAGAAAGAGGGTATCGTGAAATATAGTTTATAATGCAGAGAGATTAAAGAAAGAGAATAATAGTGATACACAAGATTGAAGGAAGTTAGCAGTTAGCGAAGAGAGCCAGTTTTCGATCAAAGATATTAAAATAATCGATTTTTTCTACATACATTGAATAAAGTTAAAAACATTCTACAATTTTAAAAATTATTGAAGTTATTTTACTTTTTCAGAAATCAAAAATTATATTTAAAAAATTTGGTATTACACTATCAACATTAAAAACGCATAAAAACACATCACACATTAAAAACGATCGATAGAAAAGCTAGTTTTCTGCAGCAAAACTATACACTCCACATTGATTTTTACAACATTTGCGCGCACAGATCAGAAAGTTTTTTTGTTTAAATATTTAAAAAATGTATTTATTTAATTTTAAACTAAAAAATGAAATAAAACTAGTTTAAAAACAAAACAAAACTATCAAAACTAGACTAGGAAGATTACAAATTTCGAAATAATTTCAATGTTGGCATTGCAAGTTTATGAGATGACAGCCCAAAAAATGACGCAACAATGCAGAAAAAATATTTACCGTAGTTTCATGAAATGGGCACTAATTTAAAAATTAAAATTTAAAATTTGAAGAGGGAATTTTTGAAGTTTTAGTTTAATTTTAAAAACATTTTTTTTTAGTTTTCGGTAGTCTATATTCATCCTTCTTATTTTTTTATTAATTTTAGGTTTATATTCGATATTTTCAATCATTCCCCCTTTTGTTTATTTATTTGTTTGACATTTGGCCTTTCACATTTTATATTCTCGTTTGTTAAATAAGTTTGATCAACCATGTTTAAGGTTTCAATAATTTTCATATGGCTAACATCATAGTAATCGCTGAATCAGTTTTAAAAACTTCAGAAGTTATAACAGAAGCAGGAGAAATATTTGCTGACAAAATCGATGAAGAAATATCCAAAAAAAAAGTAAAAAAGCATAAAATAACAACTTAATTCTAATTTTTAAAGATTGAAGTCTCTCAAGCAAATCAGTTGGTTCAAAAAATGATTTTGATTCAAAAAGAATACATGGCGCTCGATAGATATTGTCGAAATATTTTAAATGCATTCCAGCTTCGAGATATATTGAGAATCCAGTTTGTTTGAAATAAAAATCTTTAAATCAATATTTTTTTTTTCAGAATTAATTATCTTGAAAATAATCTTAAAATGACAATGATTAACAATTCTGAAAACCAAAAACAAGAAGCTTTGGTTTTTCTCCCAGAAGTATTTTCCAATTTTTCTTTTAATTTAAATCGCGTTGAAATATTTAAAGGAAGAAATAAATGAATTTAATGATGCACAAAATGAATATACAATTGAAGAGGAAAGTACTGATGAAGACAAAACAATTGTTCCAAGTTCAACCCGACGAGTCAGAAAGTCAAGAAGTCTTATTAGAGCGGTAAAAACAATTGTGGTAATAAAAATATTAATAATTGGAAAAATAAAATAAATTTTCAGAAAAAAGTTGGACGAAGTTTAAGCAGTAGTCGCAAAAATCGTCGTTGTCAAACTAAAAAGTAACTAAATTTTTTTCTCACAGATATTTTCTATCTCTACTTAAAATGGTGTAAATATTTTTCTTGTAAATAATTGATTTCTTTTCTTCATAAACTGAAATAGTTTTGACTTTAATCTTTCAAAATTTTATTTGAAACAATCTTAATTAATATAAAAACAAAAGCCTAATGTTAACCACAATGCCAACAACAATGTAGAAACGTTAATAACAGTTGCTCCAGCTTCGTCCAAATTTTTCTCCATTAGAAAATTATTAAAAAGAAAATAACTTTATTAAAAAATTACGAAATATACAAAAAAAAAACCAAGAAAAGGTTCCAATTCAAGCACAATCGATTTACTTTCTACGGCAACATTGTCCATTTCCACATGGAGAATAATTTTGTTGACATGGGCATTGATTGGTGGATGGAGATGAAGCTGGTTGACATTGAGTTACAGCTGGTTGATAAGATTGGCATGAATTTGAGCATGAATCTTGACAAGCTGATTGACATTGAGCAACAGGTTGCTGTTGTTGAACACATTGTTGTTGACAAGATGATTCACATTGTGGTGCACATTGAGCTGATTGAGCTACAGATGATTGGAGCACAATTTGAATAACCTGAGATGGAGCTTCAGTTGTTGTTGATTCTTGATATGGATTATATGCTGGAGCAACTGGGGCTTCGGCAATGCATGATGGTTGACAAGCTGGTTGACACGATGGAGCACATTGAGCAGATGGAGCTGGAGCAACAGGAGCTTGGGCAATACATGATGGTTGACAAGCTGGTTGACACGATGGAGCACATTGAGCTGGAGCTGGAGCAGCCGTTTGGTATGGGTTATAGGCTGGAGCAACTGGAGCTTGGGCAATGCATGATGGTTGACAAGCTGGCTGACACGATGGAGCACATTGAGAAGCTGGAGCTGGAGCAGCAGTTTGGTATGGGTTATAAGCTGGGGCTGGAGCTGGAGCAACAGTTGGATATGGATTGTAAGCTGGGGCAGACGATGTTTGAGCAATGCAGGATGGTTCACAAGCTGGTTGACACGATGGAGCACATTGAGAAGCTGGAGCTGGAGAAGCAGTTTGGTATGGGTTATAAGCTGGGGCAACTGGAGCTTGGGCAATGCATGATGGTTGACAAGCTGGTTGACACGATGGAGCACATTGAGAAGCTGGAGCTGGAGCCGCTTGACTGCAAATGTTTCCACATTGTTGTTGGCATTGAGGTTGACATTGAGCTAAAGGTTGTTGTTGAGCAACACAGGATGATTGACATTGTTGCTGACATTGTGGTTGACATTGAGCTTGAGCTTGAGCTTGTTGAACTTCAAATTGAATTTGAATAATTTGTGGAACACCAGTGGTGGTGGTGGTTGTTGGTGGATTATATTGTGGCGCACATTGTGCTTGGCATTGTTGCTGACATTGTGGTTGACATTGTGGAATTGATGGAGTCGATTGACATTGT
Organism: Caenorhabditis drosophilae; assembly: GCA_963572285.1. Lineage (NCBI taxonomy): Eukaryota > Metazoa > Nematoda > Chromadorea > Rhabditida > Rhabditidae > Caenorhabditis > Caenorhabditis drosophilae. Next base: position 860,189 of record OY751564.1, on the reverse strand, counting down.
TGTGTGCAACTTTGTTGACAAGCTGGAGCACATTGAGTTGAAGCTACCTTAAAATTCATTTGATTATTGACACGTTTTTTGAGTAAATTTAACTGGAATTTGTTGAGGCTGAGGTTGTTGTTGTTGTTGTGGTTGACATGAGCAGGATTGTTGAACAATTTGAACTGGAGCTGATTGACATGAGCATGATTGTGTCTTTTGAACCTGTTGACAAGAGCATTGAGATTGTTGTTGAACTGCACAACCACAATTTTGTCGTTTTTCACGAATTACATTTCCCTAAAAATCCAAAAAGAATTTTATTTTTTCGTTGGTAAATTTCCTTACCGAAACTACAAAAGCAAAAGCTAAAAAAGCAATTGAAATAGTGGAAAAATGCATTTTTGTTGAAAAATCTAAATTGATTCCAATGATAATTTTTGCTCATTTTTCTTTTCTTTTATACAAAATTTTTCAATTCGGATCATCTGCTTTTTTATCACCTTTTTTTTCTGTTCACCGAACCGGTTTCCAGTCAATTTATTGCGTACAAACGCATACTCTTCCTTCAATTTTGTTTACCAATTTCATTTTTTTTCCTAAAAAAAAACTCTGCAATGCTTACGCGAACAATTGGGTGCTTCAAAAAATCTTCATGTTTCAGTATCTTTTACAGTATATAGTTTTTTGGGAATTTGTGACGTTTAATTTTCGCGGCCTAATAAGAGGCGACACAGTTGTAAAATATTGCTACCGTAGTTTGAAATATTATTATGAGTCAGCCCCAAATCGTTTTTTTTTCTTTTTTATCAGATATTTCATATTTGAATCGAAATTCCCTTTGAATTTTCTCCTAAAAATATTTAATTTTTTAACATGACAAGATTACGGTAACAGTTCATTCTCGATTTTTCCATATGAGTTTTCTACCTGCGGCCCACCGTCTTTTCAGTTCAACAATATTTCCTTTTTTTAAATTCATTTTGTTTTTAAATGTAAATGGGTACGGTAATTAGTTATGAATATTTTGATAATTTGAATCGACAGGATTTTATATGGAAAACCCGTCTTTCCGAACCCACTCTGGAATGATAAGAGTAGGAAAATGTCACCCTTTGTAATTTTAAGCTTCAGCACTAGTTAAATCCAGAAAAAAGTTTCTTGACATTAACAAACATCAAAAATGTTTTTCTCATGAAAAATCAATAAATTTTTGTAATGAAAAAAAAGGGAGGCGTCACTTTGATGCCGTGAAATGTCTTCATTTTTTTCTCGAAGGATTTCTGTTCCATTACGCTTGGAAGAAAAATAGGAAAAATAGACTTATTGTATACAATTTTTTAAATTAAAATAAATAATCGATATGTCTTTTGAGTGATAGGATATTCCTTTCAACAAACTATTTATTACTTTGATCTTAAGTAGATCAATAATTAACAATTTTCAGAAAACAGATACAATTTTGTAATGAAAGGATTTATTGAAAAAAATAAAAAAAAATGTTCGGTATGTACAAAAATCAATAGATACCCATAAAAGGTTCGATCGAAAAAAAATCTGTTCATTTTCTACGACAACATTGTCCATTTCCACATGGCGAATAATTTTGTTGACATGAGCATTGATTGGTGGATGAAGATGAAGCTGGTTGACATTGAGTTACAGCTGGTTGATAAGATTGGCATGAATTTGAGCATGAATCTTGACAAGCTGATTGACATTGAGCAACAGGTTGCTGTTGTTGAACACATTGTTGTTGACAAGATGATTCACATTGTGGTGCACATTGGGCTGATTGAGCTACAGATGATTGGAGCACAATTTGAATAACCTGAGATGGAGCTTCAGTTGTTGTTGATTCTTGATATGGATTATATGCTGGAGCAACTGGGGCTTCGGCAATGCATGATGGTTGACAAGCTGGTTGACACGATGGAGCACATTGAGCAGATGGAGCTGGAGCAACAGGAGCTTGGGCAATACATGATGGTTGACAAGCTGGTTGACACGATGGAGCACATTGAGCTGGAGCTGGAGCAGCCGTTTGGTATGGGTTATAGGCTGGAGCAACTGGAGCTTGGGCAATGCATGATGGTTGACAAGCTGGCTGACACGATGGAGCACATTGAGAAGCTGGAGCTGGAGCAGCAGTTTGGTATGGGTTATAAGCTGGGGCTGGAGCTGGAGCAACAGTTGGATATGGATTGTAAGCTGGGGCAGACGATGTTTGAGCAATGCAGGATGGTTCACAAGCTGGTTGACACGATGGTGCACATTGAGATTGTGTTGGAGCATCGTACTGTGGAGCAACAGTTTGATATGGATTATAAGCTGGAGCAACTGGAGCAACTGGAGCCTGAGCCACTTGACTGCAAATGTTTCCACATTGTTGTTGGCATTGTGGTTGACATTGAGCTACAGGTTGTTGTTGAGCAACACAGGATGATTGACATTGTTGCTGACATTGTGGCTGACATTGAGCTTGAGCTTGTTGAATTTCCAATTGAATTTGAATGATTTGTGGAGCAGCAGTGGTGGTGGTAGTTTGATCACAAGCCACGTTGCACTGTTGTTGGCATTGAGGTTGACATTGAGCCACAGGTTGCTGTTGAGCAACGCATGAAGATTGGCATTGATTCATGCAAATTGGTTGACATTGAACAACCGGAGCTTGAGTGGTGGTGGTGGTGGTTGTTGGTGGATTATATTGTGGTGCACATTGTGCTTGGCATTGTTGCTGACATTGTGGTTGACATTGTGGAATTGATGGGGTTGATTGACATTGTTGTGTGCAACTTTGTTGACAAGCTGGAGCACATTGAGTTGAAGCTACCTTAAAATTCATTTGATTATTGACCCGTTTTTTTGAGTAAATTTAACTGGAATTTGTTGAGGCTGAAGTTGTTGTTGTTGTTGTGGTTGACATTGGCAGGATTGTTGAACAATTTGAACTGGAGCTGATTGACATGAGCATGATTGTGTCTGTTGAACCTGTTGACAAGAGCATTGAGATTGTTGTTGAACTGCACAACCACAATTTTGTCGTTTTTCACGAATTACATTTCCCTAAAAATCCAAAAAAGAATTTGTTTTTTGTTGGTAAATTTCCTTACCGAAACTACAAAAGCAAAAGCTAAAAAAGCAATTGAAACAGTGGAAAAATGCATTGTGATTATTAGAAAATGAGTTCGATGCTCATTAACTTCCTCCTCAGCTCTTTTATACAAATTATTCTGCATCGTGCTCCGCCTCAACAACTACCAAACGATTCGCCTGAAACCGGCTCATTACTCAACTGTCCAATCCGCCTCACACTATTTCATTGGCACATTCTCTCCCTCTCTCTCTCTCTCTCTCTCTCCTCTTCTGTGCAGAGAAGAGTATGTGTGTGTGTGTGTGTCGGTCGGTCGGTCGATATATAAATTACCGGATCGTTGCGAAGAATATGATGCATCATTAAGTTCACACATTTCAATAATGTGAGCAAACTTACTCGAAGCTCCAATCATTCCAATGTTCAAAATTGTGAGCTTCAGCCAAAAAACTGGTTGATGGAACAATCGAAACAAAGTTTCATAATCGCTCAATATTTGCGCGCGCCAATCAACCTCTTTTTTTTTCTTTTCTCACCAACAAATTGGTTGCAAACAATTTTTATTTGATATAAAATTACAAAAAAAAATGAAGAAATTTTGGAGAAAAAAAAACAAAAAAATTCAAGGAAAGCAAATGAACAAAAAAGGGGTTTTCATCTTCTTCTTCAAAATTATTTAAAAAAAAAAAGAAAAGAAAAATTAAGCTTCTAGTGAGATCATGAAATTATTTGAACATTGATTTATTAATTTTTTATTATTGATTGATTACGTCGCGAGAGGAAGGAAACCAGTGATCAAATTCAAGAAAGCTGCTCTTTTATTTTATTTTCGATGCATATCGTCAAGCTGAAATTTTTGTCATTTTTCGGCTTTTTCTCTATTTCTCACTCTCTCTCTCTCTCTCACTCTCTTTGTATTTTCCAAGTTTGTTGGACACTTAAAAAATCGGAAACGTTCAAAAATCAGGAATGTAGACTTTTTTTTTCTCTCTTTCTCTCTCTCTCTCTCTCTCTCTCTTTTTCTCTGAGTTTGTTGTACAGAAATCAACCAACCGCTGCCGTCAATTTTTTGCCACCAATTGGCGTCTCCTTCTTTTTGGTCGCCGCTTCCTCTAGCGATTTTTTGAGAACACCAGTTCCACGTCGTCGATTGTCGCCTTTCGCCTTTCTGCCTTCTCGTTCTCGATTCTCGCCACCACCGCCGCCGCGGCCGCCGGTCCCCGTTCGTTTGGTTGTTTTAGCGTTGACTTTTTTGCCTTTTCTCGCACTTGTCGCACATTCTTTCGTCGCTTCCTTCAACGCCTTCTTCTTCTCATCTAACTCGGTTTTGTCCTCGTTTCGATGACATCTGAAATATTTCTGAAATTTGGTGAAGAAGAAGCTTCGATTTTTAAACGAACACTTTGGCTGATGAGCAACACTTGGCAAGCCGAGCACATTGAGTTTTGAGCCGTCGAGCTTCTTTGTTACACGTCTAAAAATAAAAAAAAATAAAAAATTTTCTTTTTGACCAAAGAAAACCTTTGCCGCCGCCTTCAAACTATTTTTCTCCTTTTTCGATTTTCGTTTTTGCGGTTCAATCGCTGCTCGCTTCGCGTTCTTCTTCAATATCGACTGACATCGTTCGCTCTTTTTCTTTGACAAACCCGCAGCTTTGGCCGATTTTTCACGAACGCACGTCTCCATTTCGTTGGACATCTGAAGAAACCTATCGACACGGTGACGAATGAGCAATGGATGGATCGATGATACGCAGCCAAAAAATTCATACCTTATCATGAATGGATCGAATTTCAAGATGGATTTTTTTCGCTTCAGTGCAAACTCCCTTCTTTCCATTGGTCGTCTATAAAAAATGTGCAATTTTGTTTTTATTGCTCAACTCATTTTCATTTTGTTCGTTTCAATTTGTTTGTTGGTAGAATGTGGCGGTTCGCCGAAATCGGTGTTAGAAAAAATAGAAAGAAAAAGAATGCGTCATGCTGAAATTTCAGATATCCGAATTCAGAATTATGTCGAAATTTCAGAAAACTGAATTCAGAATATTGCTGAAATTTCAGATATCCGAATTCAGATAAATGCCGAAGTTTCAGACATCTGAACTCAGAATATTGCTGAAATTTCAGGTCTGAATTCAGAATTATGTCGAAATTTCAGAAAACTGAATTCAGAATAATTCTGAAATTTCAGATATCCGAATTCAGAATTTTAGTCATAAAAAGAAAATGTGTTGGTTTCTGTTCACTGCACACTAAAAAATGACCTTTTGCTTACTCCTTTTCAGAGCTCTACACCAGAGTAGTCGCATGTTCTACAGTGCGTCTCATAAGTATAGCACCACCCATTTTTTTGCGAGTTCATAGGGAAAAAAAAATTTTTAAGAAAATCTGTAAATGCCAATCGATTCAGAATATTAAAAAACCCCCCAAAACAAATTTTTATTAAATTTGGTGCAGAATGGCCCTCGAACGGCCAAAAAAACGAAAAAACGGCCGTTCCAAAAGTATAGCACCACCAAAAATTTTCGTTTTTTTTCACAAAAAATTTCAATTTTTTTCGTGTTTTTTATTTTTTTTGAATTTTTTTTTGATTTATTTTTGTTTTATTCAATATTTTAACTTATTTTCAGTTTAAATATTTAATTTTTAATTTAAGATTTTAATTTAAAGTATGAAAAATCGATAAAAAAACCATAAAAATCAAAATCGGTGAAAAAATGTAAAAAATATTGCTAAAATAAGTAAGAAACATTGATAATTAATTGATCCGCCATGTTTAGAGATCAATTCAAGTATTCAGTTCTTCATTTGAGCAGAGCTGATATCATTCCAAGCGTCGAAAATGCCTTGCTTCAAACTCGCTACATCTCAATACGTCTTTCCGCTGGCGTAAACGGATCTTGCCAGCATTACCCAACGATTTTCGATCGGATTTAAATCTGGGAGCGTACTGGCCATTTAAGAACACCGATTCCATTTGCTGCCAACCAATTTTTGGTTGATCTTCTTGCATGAACCGATGTCGTGTTGGAAAGTAAATCCCCTTCTCGAAGGGTGTCTCAAAAAACCAAGAAAATCCTTGGATAGAACATTCTGGTAGGGTGGAATGTTCATTTTGGTAGTGATGAACTGCAAATTAAGTTTTTGGTTTTCACAAAAAGTTGCCCAGATCATCACTGAACCACCACCAAAGTTTCCCTTCGAGAAGGGGATTTACTTTCCAACACGACATCGGTTCATGCAAGAAGATCAACCAAAAATTGGTTGGCAGCAAATGGAATCGGTGTTCTTAAATGGCCAGCATGCTCCCAGATTTAAATCCGATCGAAAATCGTTGGGTAATGCTGGCAAGATCCGTTTACGCCAGCGGAAAGACGTATTGAGATGTAGCGAGTTTGAAGCAAGGCATTTTCGACGCTTGGAATGATATCAGCTCTGCTCAAATGAAGAACTGAATACTTGAATTGATCTCTAAACATGGCGGATCAATTAATTATCAATGTTTCTTACTTATTTTAGCAATATTTTTTACATTTTTTCACCGATTTTGATTTTTATGGTTTTTTTATCGATTTTTCATACTTTAAATTAAAATCTGAAATTAAAAATTAAATATTTAAACTGAAAATAAGTTAAAATATTGAATAAAACAAAAATAAATACAAAAAAAAATTCAAAAAAAATAAAAAACACGAAAAAAATTGAAATTTTTTGTGAAAAAAAACGAAAATTTTTGGTGGTGCTATACTTTTGGAACGGCCGTTTTTTCGTTTTTTTTGGCCGTTCGAGGGCCATTCTGCACCAAATTTAATAAAAATTTGTTTTGGGGGGTTTTTTAATATTCTGAATCGATTGGCATTTACAGATTTTCTTAAAAATTTTTTTTTCCCTATGAACTCGCAAAAAAATGGGTGGTGCTATACTTATGAGACGCACTGTATAACCAACTTTTAACATATTTTTGTTACTTTTTTCTCCAAGCCAAATTAGCTTCCTTTTGGACCCGGGAGGAAGGGGGAGGGTGGAACAATTTTCATGTTTCGCGTCTTTCTTTTATTTGTTTTTCCAAAGGTTTTAGACGAACCTCAGTGTTGTTTTCGAGAATGTGACATTCTTCAGCTTTTTGTTGAGCTTTATGTATACAATCAGCATATTCAAGGCACAGCGGCGTCTGAAATCAGATATGAATTTATTTTTATTATAAAATTCTGATGAGCTACGATATTGAGTGACAATGCACACACATCTGCTCGTTTGTTTGTTCACTAAGAATCAAAAAGGCTTTTAGGATTTGACTTGAAATTTTTTAATCAATAACAACAATTTCTACCACTGCAAATCGAGAAGAAAAAACATCAAAAATTCACGTAGTTCACGTAGAAGTTGGAAGAAAAAGATAATTGATGTCTTACCGCATCGATAATCGTTGAATTTTCGGCATCGTCACATTTCACTGATGAAATTGTCCAAATTGAGAAAAACCATAAAATAAATTGGCGGTTCATCATTGAAACCTGAACTTTGGATCAAATTTTTTGTTTAATAAAATTTTTATTTGAAAAAACAAAATAAAAAGAAATATTTGGGATTAATTAGGATCCCAAGACGATAAAAATTATATGCATTTATGCATTAAAAAGTAGTACAAAAGATGAAAGAAGGAAAAAATATTTGTGGGCTGGGAAAAAGCTGGAATAAAGGAGTGGAGAAGCTTAAAATACGTGTTGACGGAGAAGGAAAATAAGTTGGGTTGGCAACATTTTATGGAGATGAGAAGTTAATCAACTTTTCGGTTTGCCTTTTCAAAATGTTTCGTAATTTAATTCTCGCCTTTTCCCCTTTCCCCTCCTCTTTTTTTTATCCAAAAAGCTTTTTCCTTCTTTTTTTTTTCTTCTCTTCGAGACCAAATTTTGCAGTCTTCTCATTCATTTTCCCTAGGGCGTAGTTTTTTTTTTTTTTTTACAAAAAGAACAAAAAAAAATGTGATGGGAGTTTGATGATTGATTGATGGAATTGTTCTTCCTCTTCATATACTACATGAGGAGGACGACCATTTTGAAGAGTCCACAATATTTTCGTATTTTTTTCCACTTTATTCGAAAGCTCACTGAACCGAGCCGACGAAACGAAAATTGGTGGGTATTTTGGCGAGAGAAGTGGTGGAGATCTAGACACAATTAACCACTGTTTTTTAAGCCATTTTTCTGTTAAAATTCACAAAAAGTCGAGGAACAATCTGAAATCAGGGGAAGGCGTCTGAAAAAATCAAGAGGCACAGACTTCTGAAAATAAGAAATAGTGTGAGACGCAGACCACCATAGAAATGTGCGTGACGTGAAAATTTCAAAAGAGAATTGAGGAGGTGGAGGAAGAGGGAGATGAAGAAGATTTTTGATCAAAACTAGAAGGAAAAGAAGAAAGTAAGGTAGGCTTGAATCGAAAATATGAAGAAGCCGAAGCAGAAGAAGCTAAAATAAACAATTTTTTTTTGTTTCGCGTGAAAACGAGAAAAAAAAGTGACACAATTAATGGAAAAATGTGAAATGAGAAATGGTGAAAGGATATTGGTTGGTGGATGGGTTCACTTCACCATCAATTAAATATTCAGTAAAGAGAAGAGACGAAGGAAGAAAGCTCTTCTAGATAACCATCTCGAAACCTCCAATCCATAGCGCATCCTCTTCAAAATTCTTCTCTCCCGAATATAAAAGATGAATGAACTAAAAGAAAGAGAGAAAGAGAGAGAGAGAGAGAGAGAGAGAGAGAGAGAGAGAAAGAGAGAGAGAGAGAGAGAAAGAGAGAGAGAGAGAGAGAAAGAAAGAATACACCAAAAATAGTATAATGGTGGGTCATTTATAAGTCGAAGGCCTCTCTGTTTTCTCCTCCCCCTTTTCCCACCATTATTTTTATTGTATTGTATATAAAATATGTATAATAATAATTTGAGATTAAGCCGAAAAAAAAACAGAATTTGATGAAAATTGAAAAAAAAGTTTTTTTTTTTTACTAAAAACAAATTGAAATAAAAAAGAGTCGAATGAATTATTGAACACTTTTTGTTGGGTCTGCAAAAAAAAAATTCTGAAAAAATCATCATCAAACTTTTTACCGAGATGCTCTCAAAGTGAGCAATAGAGAGAGAGAGAGAGAGAGAGAGAGAGAGAGAGAGAGAGAGAGAGAGAGAGAGAGAGAGAGAGAGAGAGAGAGAGAGAGAGAGAGAGAGAGAGAGAGAGAGAGAGAGAGAGAGAAATTTTTTTTCAAAATTTTGTTTTTGTTTTGTTTTCCCAACTTCCCACGTTGAAATTTTTAAGAAACACAGAGAAAAATCATTTCTCAACAAGACAAATTCGATGTGATGAGAGGATGAGAGACAGAGAGAGAGCAGAGAAAAAAAGAAGAAGGTTTTGAATTTTTGCCAACCTCAAATTTCATTTTGTTGCTAAAAATTTGAAAATTCAATTTCAAAGCCAAAAATGGAACGATTTTTGCATTTTTTCTTTTTATTCTAACGTGGTGAAAGAGTGAGAGACGTTAGAGAAAAAGAAAATATTTTTAAATTTGTGTTCTTCTTCTTCGCCTCCTCATTGTTTTGGCAAGAAATGAAGAGGAGGAAGAAGAAGTAAGAAAATTTCCAAGGAAAAAGAGCAAAAAATATGAAGAAGGTGGAAAGTTGATCATTCTCTCAAATTTTCTCTTCACTTTTTTTTGTGAGAAAATTGACAGAGAAAAAAAAAAGAAAAAAAAAAGTAAAAAATTCTTCTTTCTTTTTTCCCTCAGAGTATTGGAGGCGGAAAAAGAAAGAGATATTTGAACGGTGAGATTTTTCAAAGCTTCCATGAAAAAAGGTTTGATAGGTAAAAAGAAGGAGAAGGTTACAACATAAAAACACATATTTTTTGATCTGAGCTTAAGTTTTCAATTAGAATAAAAATTGGGGAAAACAAACAAAGCTTTTGTCATAAATCGGAGAAGACTTTTTTTTGTTATTGAGAAACTTTTCCCCAAATATTTTTCTTTATTTGTTTTTTTTTAATCGTTTTGAAAGATATCAACAATTTTAATAAAAGGATCCTCATTTTAGCAAACCCCTTTAAGAAAAAGAGATAAAAATCTTAACAACTACGGTTGTCAAGAATTGTTGGTTCAAAGGAGGGTGTGTTGTACGCAATTTATGTGTTGATTTACGAGAAGCATTACAATTGACGCGCTTTTTTCTTATTGTTTTTTCTTTTTTTCTTATTTTAATCTATTTTATTTGTTTTTAGAAAAATGGGAGTATTGAAAGACGACTTAAAAGCTGCTACAAAACTATTAAAGGATGGAAACTATGAACAAGTTCTTGATCTATTAAAAGTGAACAAATGTTGTAAAACAATAATATTTTAATTGTTTTCATACAGGAATATATTGATGACAATCGTGAAGATTATATGCTTTTCAGTTATGTAGGATTAGCAAATGAAAAAATAAAAAACTATGACGAAAGTTATAAAGCTTTTAAAAAAGCTATTAAATTAGATCCGACCAAACCAATCGCATGGAAAGGAGTTTTTAAACTTTTTGAAAATGGAACAACCGTTAAACCTGATCAATTTACTATTGAAATTTGTAAAAAAATCATTGAATTATCGTAATAATTTATAAATTTATCAAACACTTCGTTTTATTTTATTTCAGTGATGCACCGGACAAAAAATTGGAGGCTCAAAAAGTCAAATTTAATATTTTGTTAGAATTAGAAGACTGGAAAGAAATTCTTAATATTTGGAATGAAGAACAAAATATATTTAATTTTTCAAAAATTATCAATATTATTTTGGAAAATAAGTTAGAAAATGTTGACATAAACAAGCAGCAAGTAGTAAGTTTTTTAAAATTATTTTTCCTTTTTATTTTAATTATTTCAGCTAGAAAAAAGCTTCAATGAATTAAAAAACCAAAATATTATAGAAAAAGATGAGAACATATTTGAAAAATATTGTTTTTATTTAGAATCGGTAAAATTTCATTAATAGAATTACAAAAAATTTCCATCCAATACTTTTTTTTTAGAAATCAGACGAAACACTTTTAAAAAATCTTGAAAAGTTGATTGAACTGTTCCCCTCAAAAATTTCTGAAAAATGGATAAAAAGCCGACTTTTTACTGCACGATGCGAAGACTTTTTTATAAATAATTCAAACTTGAGCCTTCTAGAAACAATTTCTGAAAATCTCATTGAGTGTGAAGAAACTCAGCAAATTGTTTTAAATTTGAAGTTTTTTTTTAAAAATAGAAAAAGAAGCATAAAATTATAAATTTAGAAAACAAGATTCAACGTCAGCTATTGAAATTCTAGATTCACTTGATCTGTCGTCAAAAATAAAATATCCAGATTCATTAATTTTCTTCAAATTAGTTGTGGAAACTGAAAATTGGACCGAGTGTGAAGAAGTGCAATAAAAAATTTCCAAAACTCTTTCAAAAATATTGTTTTCCCTTTCAGATTATTCAATCTATCAAAAAATCAACAAAAAATCCAATAATCCAAGACGTTGCTGATGGTTGGCTTGTTCGAATCGGTCTTTTCGACGATCAGGACTTATCCAAATTCCAGGCGGCCAATATTCGACGCCCGTTAATAATTCCAGAATTTCTTTATGAAGAGCTCACTCTTTTGGCTCATTTTGAGCCAACAAAAATTGATGAATTTCTTAAACAATTTCCAGAAACATCGATCGATAGAATTTTCGCAAAGTTTTCTTTATAAAAAATTTTTAAAATTTTAAAATTCTCGCTTTTTTCAGATTAGTTTTAGCTAAGATTTCTGGAGAAATTAATGAGGAACATACAAAAATGGCTAAAACTATTCTAGACTCAGAAGAAGCTTCAATAACATGGAATCGAATTCTCTTCATAGCTGAAATTTATCATTCAGCCGGCATTGATGCAACCGCGTTGCTAGTTAAAGCTGCCAAATTGAATCCAAGATCGAGCCGCGTCTTTTTTGTGCTCGGAAAAACACTGATCAATAAAAATTTAGCAAAAGCAGTGACATGTCTGAAAAGAGCCGTAAAAATTCAACCTGGAAAGGAAGAATATGTGAAAACTTTAGACGAGGTAAATTTGAGTATGTCTCGCAAAGAAATAAAGTATAAATAACATTTTTACGAAAGAGTTTTTTTTTAAATTTGAGAAAAGCATAATTTTTAGGCGTTAGTTCAACAAGAAGCAACAAAAATCGATCGATTAGCAAATCTCAAACATTTGGCAAAGTTAAAAATTGGCCAGCGCAAATCGAAATGGTTGACCGAAACAATTTCATTGTAAAAAAAAATATTCGGCGTTTTAAAAAATGTTCAAATTCAGATTATATCTGGAAACTGAACATCTTGATGAAGCCATCGAAGAGCTTCAACACCTCGTTCGTCTCGATAGTGACAACAAGTTGGCGTGGGCGCGTTTGGCGCAGGCGTATTTAAAAAAAGGTCATCTAAGAGCAGCGGTGAGCTCGTATGAGCATTTGGCCCAATTAGAAAATGGTCATGAATACACAATTATGGTGAAAAAAAAAGGAAAAAAAAAAGAAGTTTTAATAGAACATTTTTAGACAATTCGAGTGTATCTACAGTTGAGAGAATTTGAGAAAGCCCTGGAAATAATTGAAAAGTATCGAGAAGATCGGAAAGATTTGAAAAATCGTGAAAATTCGAATTTAGCTTTAAATATTTTAGAAATTCAGGTAAAATTATTCTAAAACAAAATATTTGATCATTCATTTATTTCCAGGTTCGATTAAATTTGCTAAATTCAACATTTGGATTAGAAAGAAGAAACCAGATTCGTTGTTGTTTGAAACTTTTAGAAAAATGTATCAAAAATGACGAATCAAACAAATTTTCGATTATTTTCAAGCTGGCTGGAGATGTTTTGCTCGAAATCTCAGAATATCATCAAAGATTTTTTGAATTTTTTGAGGTAAAAAAACCATTAAAAATTAATTCAATATGTGAATCATTTTGATAGATTGATCCAGCATGGAAAATAACAGATCAATTGTCATGTCTGGAACAATCAATAGCATATTATTCATTGGTAGTTCAGATTAGACCAACTGATTCATTAGGATGGCAAGATTTGGCAGCATCATTAATTCGAAGTTTTGCGATTGATAAAAATGAGGAAAAAATTAAAAAGTAGAAAAATATAACAAATTTTAAAATAAAAAATGAAACAAATAAAATTTAGAGCTGAAATTTTCATCAAACATGCGCTGAAATTAACGAAAGATGAAAATTTGTTGTCAAACTTATGGGCGTTGTTTGCGGAAACGCAACGACTGTTAAAAGAGCATCCAACACGTCAATTACATTGTTTGACAAGATCAATTCAATTAAATAAAACAAATGATATGGCTTGGCTTCAATTGGGAATATTGTGCTTGAATTGTGATGAGGTTTCTTTTTAAATTGTGATTTGTTAAATAGAATTTAAAAATCTCAGGTGACCACGTCAAACCGAGCTTTTGAGCAAGCAATCAAATACAATCCTCATAATGCTGATGCGTGGTGTGCGTGGGCGTTGCATGCACATCTACAACAAGCCGAATATGATGCGATGATGATGTTCCGTCAAGCGTTATGTCAAAAACCGACAGTATTTTTAAATTGAAAAAAGGAAACAAATTAAATGTTTGAAAAAAAAATTATTCAGGTATCATCAGTAGTAGGCTACTGTAGTTATTTATGTGACAGTATAAAAAAAGCTGGAAAGCGATTTGATAGCACAACGGCAGCGCTGGAGTTCGAGCCAGTTGTTGATTTAAGAGGTTGAAATTTATTTTTATTTTATTTTTTTTTGATAAGAAAAAATGTGATTTTAGAAAAAGCAAATTGTGATGAAAAAACGCTTTATCATTTGGGAATTTTGTCAGATTTATTTGGTTATTATAAAGAAGCAGTTGAATGCTTTGAATTGGCAAAAATGAGCGGCGATGAAGTAGAAACGGTGAAAATGTGAGAAATTGGAAAAAAAATTTTGAAAAATAAAATCCTTTTAAGGAAACTAAATGTGATTTCACCAAATGATTCGATTCAATTATCATCTTCATTGAGCCCCAATTGTACCAAAATAGCCTCGTTATTACTTCATAATAAACATGAAATAATGAAATTACTAAAAACAAAGATTCAATTATATAACCAATTGTTTGAAAGCATCGAAAATGAAGAAGTCAAACAATTTCGAGAAATTTATGTGGAAAATGTCAAAAATATTTCGGTTCCATTGTTTGTTTCAGCAATTTTGGCGCTAGATATTGTAAGTTCTAACGTTTTTTTTCCTTCACATTGTTTCGTATTAATTTACCGTTAAAATATCCGAAAATGTTTTTGTATCAGAATGTTCCAATCGAATGCGTGGCAACAATTCATGAAGCTTTGCCACGCCATGAATTAATCGATTATTTTCCGACAATTCTTCCAGATGGAATGGACAATGGTTTGAGACATCTTGAAAATGATGGAGAAGCTCCATTCAGATATAAGCATCATGTTGCGAAAGAATTGCTCGACGAGTTAAAAGTATTGAGAGAGATTTATGAAGCTGAAAATCTGAAAGTTTGATAATTTTTGGTTTTCCAAACATTTTTTTGCCCAAATAAATTTTTACTTAGAAAAAAAAGCTGAAAATTCAGCAAGTTTTATCGAATGATGCAGCGTAAATCTCTAGAAATTTGATATTTAAAAAGAGGAGAGGGGAAGGGTGGGGACAAGAAGTATAATATTAATACTTTTTTTGAATTTACTCCTTTTTTTAGTTTCGATTCTAATCGGGATTAAAAATGGAAGTTCCATTTCATAAAGTGCAACTGGAATGTTTGGAATTTTTCCTATTGTCACTGTATTAAATGCGCTCCATTGAAATTTTTTTTTCACATTTCTTCTCAATCTTAAAGTATTAAAACACTTGGAATAGTAAGTGCGCCCCGTCAAAATAATGTCAAAGCGCGCCCAATTTTTAAATTCCTTTCACTCAAAGATGAAACATCGCTCTATTGAAAACTTGATGAATTAATTAATTTGTATTGTATTAATTTGACAACTAGTAAAAGTAGGTGAATGAAAAATAACATTTAGTTTTGTTTCTTAAAAAAATGTTTAAATCTTGCACCATTTTTTTTGGGCCAATGTTAATAATAGGTATTTTGCTGTTCTAGCGCATCGCCCATCCTCAATTTCCTGCATTTTTAAGCCATTTTAGTTTTTTTCATTGATTTTGTGTCCTAACTTTTCGAAAATGTTTCGTTTTCAACAATTTTTAAAAATAGTAAAAAGGTCGAAATGCGCTACCTTGAAAATGTGGTAGAAATCGAAACTACGATGTGTCAATTGCACTACGCTTCGCTTTCGGACCTCTAGGTTTTCTTTCTCGCCGGGCTTTGATAATTCCTTGTTGTACTTGCCACATCTAAAAAATATTATATTTGAGTTTATAGGTTTTAAAATAACTTACTCTGAATGCTTCTATTATCAAGCTTCCGGGTGTAATATAGGTATCGGCCGGACTGCAAGATGCGTCACGAAGCTCCTCTTCCATTGTATCACAATCATATTCTTGTCCGAGCGAAGGATCAGTAGTTGTTGACGACACCATTATCCCGATCAGAGATCGGTCTTCCGAGTAACAAGGGCCGCCAGAATCTCCTCCTTCTATGGAAGCGCTTGCCAGCATTTGTCCTTTATAGTCAGCTATCACCGAGCAGATCCGGCCGGAGCGATGCGTTACTTGTTGTCCTCTATCGTTTTTGTAACTCAGACCAAAGCCGAGAAACCATTCAAAGTCCCGTGGACTACGACTTGAAAAAGGATAGTCGTCGAAGATATCGCGATCGATAATTGAGTACAAAAGTACGAAGTCGTGATGTGAATCAATAAAAATCACCTACAAAATATTGAATCAATTATAAAAAAAATTTATTTTAAGAAACCTTCATAGAATGTCGAATGAATGGATTGTCGCACTGCCGAATTTCAACAATTCCATGCAAATTCTCTTCCGAATTCTCTTTCTCATCGTAAACGCGAAGCTTTCTATTCGTTCCGTGAGCGTATGTTACTGCAGCGCGTGGAGAGATGGGTGATACACATTGACCGTTTATCTCATTTTCATTGGTTTCCTGAGAAGGCTCTTCTAGTTCTTGATAAGCCTTCTGTGCTCGTGGTATAAAGTATAGTCGATTTCTGAGCTCCATCGCCAATTTTTCTAAAAAACCAGTAAAAAATTGTTAGACTATTTAAAACATGATACCATCGAAAATACGCGGAGGTTCTGATCGTTTCGGATGGTGGTCGTTCAAGCTGCCTAAAATGCATTTTTTAAGTAAAAGTTTCTCTATAAAAACAGAAATCTAATAAAAAAAACAATTCAATCGTAAACTATACATCCAATCAAAGAAGCAGATCGGGAAGGCTTGGACTCCATGAAAAATTCCAGAGCTGACCAATCGTTGGGAAGAACAAAAACTTTGCCATCTATACAAGCTTCACTCACTCTGAATTCATTGAAATACAATCAGAAATAATCAAAATGCAGGTTACCGGCAAAATTTCTTACGGCCCTCCACTTCGTAAGCCAACGAGACAACTGCATCCTTGGCCAACAAGAAGGCAGATGTGAGGGAGCTTTCGGTGATCATGTTGTCATTCAAATCCAATTCAACTTCTTTCTCCATCGATCTAATGCGGATCGTTTGAGCCATTTTAGAGGAAGAATGCAATTTGGCATGTTCTCAATTTCCTCTGCGTCTCTGCCCCCACAGACACGTCTCTCTCTCTCTCTCTCTCCCTTCCACTCTAGCCCAGCGCGTTTGCGTACAAAAGGAGAAAGAGAGAGAGAGAGAGAGAGGGAGAGAGTGGTCAATCTGATATGTAGAACTCGGCGAGCTTGGTTGGTCACACTCTAAACTTCTCGAAGCGAATGTACTGACAAACAGGTATGAAAGAACGAAGTGTATTATTTGAAAACGATTTACGTCGTCGAATTTCTTCAGTTTTTGTGTTGTAGGGATGCGATTCGTGTCAAGAAATCTCTACTTCTCCATAAAAAGTGTAAAAGTGAACGGAAAGTACTGGAAAATCTATTCTGTTTGATGATTAATTTCCTTCACATTGTTTCGTATTAATTTACCGTTAAAATATCCGAAAATGTTTTTGTATCAGAATGTTCCAATCGAATGCGTGGCAACAATTCATGAAGCTTTGCCACGCCATGAATTAATCGATTATTTTCCGACAATTCTTCCAGATGGAATGGACAATGGTTTGAGACATCTTGAAAATGATGGAGAAGCTCCATTCAGATATAAGCATCATGTTGCGAAAGAATTGCTCGACGAGTTAAAAGTATTGAGAGAGATTTATGAAGCTGAAAATCTGAAAGTTTGATAATTTTTGGTTTCAAAACATTTTTTTGCCCAAATAAATTTTTACTTAGAAAAAAAAGCTGAAAATTCAGCAAGTTTTATCGAATGATGCAGCGTAAATCTCTAGAAATTTGATATTTAAAAAGAGGAGAGGGGAAGGGTGGGGACAAGAAGTATAATATTAATACTTTTTTTGAATTTACTCCTTTTTTTTCGTTGATATTTTACGTCTTCTAAAAAATCATCAAATTTTTTAGTTTAAAAAAAAACATTTTTTTTTTTTTGAATAAAATTGGTGTAATTTTTGAAGAAAAAAAGATTGAAAAAAATTCGTCCGGTGGTGTAAAAATAAACAAAATATTACACTGAAACTTTGAAAAAAATTATTTATTGTAAATTTAAAAATAATTGTTTGCTAACGCTTTAAAATCCTCAGCGTTTTTTTTTCGTCAACCGAAATTCTGAATTCTTACCGTCTCTGTGTCTCTGTCTCTCTATCAACAAATTATTTAATCGTTAATCATTGATAAAGAAGAGAACGTGAAATGTGTTGAGAGATACCAGAATTCGTCAAGGAGGTTTGTTGAGTTTGTGATGAGCATTCAACATGATCGATGGCTTTTCAGAAAATGATGATCTCATTTCAAAAGTGCAACATTTTTATTTCTTGTTGTATCGTTTTGACATTCCTTTTCTTTCTTTTTTTTTCTTTCTTTCATTATTTTTGATTTCCTAAATAATTCACGAAAAGAAACAAATAATTTTGTGTATTCAGAATATCAAATTTGGCTAATTAAATCTTTTAATTAAAAATAATAAAATAAATAAAACAACAAATAAAAAATGACAAGAGGCAATAATACATAAAAGACAACCAGAAAGGTTACTTTGGTGGCTACCGTACAACCAATTGCGCGTAATGTTAAATGTATGCGTGTGTCATTGTGTGACCTCGGTCACCCCTACAGTAACCTAAACGTACGTTACCACAACAAAAAACAAGGATGGTTTTTTTCCGGGAGTAGTACACGAGACAAAAGTTTTGCATTTTGAAAAAAAAATCTGAAGGGATTTTTAAGTTATCAAGCAAAAGAAACTCCGAGAGAAGTTCAAATTAGCATCATTTTGAAGGTAATTGAACTAGGAAATTTTAGAAGAAGATTTATTGTAAAAAAATAAAATGTACTCCGAGAAAAGTACACAAAAAGAAAAAAAAATGTAAAGAATTCAGAGGTGCAACAAACCTATAATTATCTTCTTCTTCTCTTTTTTTTTTACTTTTTTCTCCTCCCATTTTCAAGTGTCCATTGAAAAATTGTTTGAAAAATGTTGCGTGTTCTTCCTCTCATAACACACCGGGTCAGGCGGGCGAGAGGTGTCTCTCATTCTCTCGAGCTTCACTTCTCAAGCTTCACCACCAGAAACTTTTTATTGAAGGAGAAGGAGACGCTCATAGCAACGTGAGAGAAGTGGAAGAAGAATGAAAAAGAAGAAAAAATCGGCGAAGAAAAAGTTTTGATACATTTTTTTTTTGGTTTTTTTTTTTGACAAATGTTCACCTCTCACCTTTCACCTTTCACTGGGGAGGTTTTTTGTTGATTCTTTTTTTTTTCGAAAATATTTTTTGTTGTTTTCTAATCGAATACACGTAACAACAAATTTTACAAGTTTCACCTAACATTTTCCTTCAAAACTCAGATATTTTTCCTATTTTTTTCATTTCTTTGTTCAACGTCATTCCGCTGTTACGTTATCATTGTCTCCTAAATCACAAAAAATGCGTTTCCGGCATTTATTGGAGCATTCTATTTGCTTTTGGGTTTTTTTTAATGAACGATAAGTGTTTACGACACTCCTTGTTTACGTAGCTGACAACTTTTTTTCTGGTGACGTTGAAATTTTTAAATATTAATTTTTAAAAAATAATCTTATTTTATTCAAAACTGTAAAAAATTGTGAAAAATTATTATTGATAAGTCGTTAAATTGAAACTGAAGCTGAAACAAAAAGATTACTGTAGTTGCAAAAAGTGTGCAACAACCTTTACGATCGATTGCGACCAAGCGTTTTTATTTATTTTGAATTTCTTCTTACTTCATTCTTTTCAAAATTAAAGCGATTTAAAAAACTTTATTTGTGACAACGACCCTCCATCATTCCATTTTTAAGTGCCCTCAATTTAAATGTTTTCCATTCTCCAATTTTTTTCAAAAAAAAAAAAATAAATAGAAAAACAATTTTTTTTGGGCCTTTTGCTCCCCCATCAGAAAAAAACCGAAAAAATGCTTGAACTTTTCCTTTTTTTTCTTCAATAAATCGTCGAATTCTTCTTCCCTTCCCCCCCCCCCCCCCCCCCCCCCCCATTCCGTCAAAAAAAAACCAACCCAAACAATAAAAATGCCGGTTTCTCCGATTTATGTGAAATCAACAAAAAAAAAATAGAAAAACATCGAAAAAGTTGCATTGTTTAACACAAAAACATTGAATGGGTGAGAGAGAGAGAGAGAGAGATTTAGAGAAAAAGTGTAAAAGAAATTCAAATTTTTCTCAAATTTCAAATTTGGTAAAACGAAAGAAAAAATCTAGAAAAAGCCGGGAGGGGGGGGGGGGGGGAGAGGGAGGAGGAAAAGTACCAAAATGAGCAAATATTTGAGCTTTTTCCTTATTGTTTGATAGAGGAAAGAAGAAAAAAATTGTGGAAAATATTTGTTTTTTTCCCCGCGATTCCGCGATTTTTTCAATCGTTTTTTGATGTTCGAAATCGTGGGAGGAGGAAATTAATTTTATTGAAAACATGTGTAATTATTGCTCGTCAAATTTTTTTTTTGCTTTCCAATTTCTCGAGGAGTAAAAAAATTTCTTTCTTTTTTTTGTGTTGAGTATTTGAATTATTTTGCTTTCTCTTCCTCCCCCCCCCCCTCCGTTTTTTTTAGTTTCGATACTAATCGGGATTAAAAATGGAATTTTTTTTACATTTTTTGATAAAAAAGATTAGTTCCATTTCATAAAGTGCAACTGGAATGTTTGGAATTTTTTACTATTGTCACTGTATTAAATGCGCTCTATTGAAATTTTCGTTTCAATTTTCTTCTCAATCTTAAAGTATTAAAATACTTGGAATAGTAAGTGCGCCCCGTCAAAATAATGTCAAAGCGCGCCCAATTTTTAAATTCCTTTCATTTAAAGATGAAACATCGCTCTATTGAAAACTTGATCAATTAATTAATTTGTATTGTTTTAATTTGACAACTAGTAAAAGTAGGTGAATGAAATTAAAATTTGGTTTTGTTTATTAAAAAAATGTTTAAATCTTGCACCATTTTTTTTTGGGCCAATGTTTATTTTATTTTTTGGATTTTTGCCAATTTACTTTCTCAGAGATTTTTCGAAGAGCATCTCATTTACAAAACATGAGCTATTAACTGAAGTGGAGAGATGAAGCACTTGACAATCTCCGCCCACTTTCAACCGTTTATGACGACACTCCACAGTGACGATAGCAGTCGTTTTACATTTTTGAAACATCAAAATCCACTTAAGAAAATGTGTTTATTTTTACTATTTTGTGTATGTGTGTGTCTGATGTATTCATGATGATTTTAAACCAACCACTTGAAACTTGTTTTTCATTACGTAAACGCGGAGTGTTGTAATAATATACATATGGTAAAATTATTATGAACAGTAGGAATTATGAGTAGAAAGAAATAAAAAACTTGCCGCCCAATTTTTTTGTTTCGTCAAACAATTCGTTAGATTATGATATGTATTATTACACCGATGCTACGCGATGACGAAAAGGTGGAGAAAAAATGAGTGATAAATGGCGGCTTTTAAATATTGTTCAGGCGTTTTTATTCATTCTCCTTTTTTTCCTACGTTGCTCCGAACTTTTTCTTTCTTGAAAACTTTTGAAGTTTCATAGGAACATTTGCAAGCTACACGAAAATGGTCTCGCCACAATTTTTGTTGTTTTCTTATGTTTTAATAAAAACCACTTTATACATATTTGATTGAGAAACTTTTAACTAACTGTTTTCTTTAATTCCGACACTCCGTTTTTACACTTTTTCACGTTTTTTTCTTCAAAAAAATCTGAGTTTGTAGGCAGTTTTCTTAAAATCCACTTCTTGCCCCGAAAAAAATGTCCTTTACATCAATTTTCCTGCGGCGAAGAAGCTTAAAAAAAGAAGCAGAAGTAAGCAAAAAAAAATGGGCGGAAAAGAGGAGGAGGAGGAGAAGGAGGAGGAGGAGACGTGAGTTTTCAGCGCTGTTCTAGTCGCATTTCATCGGCGTCTCTTCGTCTCACATTGTCACTAACATCGTCGGCGCAAAAAAGCGAATTTTTTTTTTGCTTGGCGAATGTGTGCTACTTTTGAACACAACAACGACACACTCAAACACACACATAATCAGAAAAAGAAGAAGAAGAAGAAGAAGAAGCTGAAAAAGCAAAAGCTCAAAAGAGAAGAATATTTGATGTGCCCCTCCCAGAAATAAATTTTTGTGCGGCGCCCGCGTCTCTCCTCCCTTTTCAGTTTACGGATTCGTCTTCAATTTCATTTTTTTCTCTGATGATTTTTGGTTTGGCACATGTCCATGAAAAAAATTGAACATCTGTGTGAGAAAAGCAAAAAAAAAAACATTTGGACATCTTCTTTTGAATTTTCTCGACAGAAAATGATGGTTTTTTAATCTTTTTTTTGTTGAGTATTGTAGTCCACTCGGAGTAGATTCTAGTGCTTCATGTAATTCTCGTGGAACAATATTTTAACAATGCCCTTTTGCTTCTCCTCAACCTCTTTCTTCCAACTTTTAAAAAACTGACTGATTTTTGAGTTTTTCAAATTTCTGCTCTCTCTCAACTGTTTTGTGTACTTCTCACGGAGTAAAATTGATAATTCGGGAAAAAATGTGCTTCATCAAATAAATGATTCATTAATTTGGGTTCTATCAATTTCTTGCCGTCTCCTCCCTATTTTCTCCCTCAGATTAAAATGAGGAAATTTAGGAGGTGGTGGAGGAGAGGAGGAAATTATGATGTCATTGCAAGGAAATCACTTGAGAGAGGGGGAGGAAGAGAGAAAGAAAGAAAAAAAGTGAACGGTTTTCACAATGAAACTTCTCACCGCCATTCAATTTTTTTATGTGTCCGATACGGAAACCGACAAATGTTTATTTCATTTGTGTTCTCCTCCTTCCCCCTCCCCCCCCCCCTCTCCGTTTTTTTTCTTTTTTTTTTCGGCGCCAAATTTCTTTCTTTTCATTTTGGTTCAAATTAACACAACTGTTCCAATTGTGTCTTGTCACGATTTGGTTGAAGGAAATATTTTAGGAGGGGTTTCCTGTTTTTTTTTAAATTTCGAAATTAAAATTAGATAAAATAGTTTTAGCAGATTAAAAAAAAAAGAAGAATTTGAGATAAGAAAAGGTGAGTTATTGCCAATAATTTTTGAAATTTCACAACAAAAAAACTTTTTCTAAATAATTTTTTAAAGGCGCATCTCTTTTAAAAAAAATTGGACCTTACCACGATTGGAAAATGGTGTTTGTTGAACCAATTTTCTGCCATTTAGACGCTTCGATAATTTTTAGAAAAAAGGAAGAAAGAAGCGATTTGCAACCACTTCCGATTTTTGCATCAGGAACCAGTTTTCAAATTTCTTTAAACAATTTTTTTTCCATTTTTTATCATTTTTTTTCTTCTAAATTTTGCTTCAAACTTCTCTGCGTCTCCAAAATCTCATTTTTTGTTTTGTTTTGCAAAGTGAAAGTTACTTCAATTTTTTCTGCCCATCGTCGCCAATAAAGAAATCCGGTCTGATCAAGGTGTGATATTACAATTGGTAGAAGAAGAAAAAAAATTAATCCTCCCCTCCCCCCCCCTCGTTGATTTCTTTCTTTTTCTCCTCTTCGACCTCTCTCTCTCTCTCAACCTTTGTTGTGTCAGCTTCTCATTAAAAAATGCATTTTTTATCAAAAAAAAAACAAACAAAAACATTTATCTTTTTTAATGATCTGAAAACAATTCATAACTTCTGAAGATCTAAAATTTCTGCCAAAAAAACAATTGTTCTCCTCCAGGAGGAGACGAGTTTGTTTTGTTCTCCTCGAATTTTTATCTCGATTTTTTCATCTTTGAACGAACCGTTTTTTTTTGTTACCTGTTCTCCCTCTCCCCCTCTCTCTCTCTCTCTCTCTCTCTCTCTCTCTCTCTCTCTCTTCTCTCTCTCTCTCTCTCTCTCTCTCTCATCTTTCTTTGAAATTTCATTTTCCTTTTTGGTCATTTATTTGTAGCTGAAATGTTTTTTTTTTTTGATGAATTGAGACACCGTTTCAATTCGAAATTGCTGTCAGTTCTTATCAGGATCAATGTCATCATGCGCATTTTTCATTTATCTCGAAACTAAACAAAAAATTATTGGCTTTCTTTGTTTCCTATTCGTTCATAATTATTATTGATTTTTTTGATTTTTTTTTGCGTGAACCACGTGGAATCGGCTTTTTTTGGTTATGACAGTTTTCCGATCAAAATTCTGGTATCGAAGCTTGGAAAAGAGTTAAAAAATTAGGGGCGGAGGGTTCGAGTTCTCTCTCTCTCTCTCTCTAGCTTTCTTCTAAATAAAAAAGGGCGTGCCTTGAGCACGTTTGATTTATCGTTCGCGACGCCCACTTATTTATTGCGGCGATCCTCACCATCATTATTAACCAACGATCTCATCAAATACAATATCCTGTGTGTCTATTTTAAAGAAAAGCGTGGGATGATTGAAATCATCATTAAAAATAGTCAAAAAGACCACAAAAGATCACAATTTTCTCTCTCTCTCTCTCTCTCACTCTCTCTCTGGGCTCCGTCTTATTTATTTTCATTTTCAAAACTGTTCTCGTCAAGCTCCGCCCCCAACCCCATCTTCTTTTCCACCTCCTCCACCTTTTTTCCTTCTTCTTCTTCTTCTTCTTGCCCGCCTCCCCTTCTTTTCATTTTTCATTTTTGTGTGTCTCTTTTTCATCTTCATCGGCGGCCTCTTTAACTATGTTGATTTTTGTTTTTTTTTCTTTCAGAATTTTTCCCCAAAAAGAAAAACAAAAAAGAAATGTTGCGACAAAAACTGATTGGATTGATGATGATGATCCAGATGATGGTTCAGACAAACGTTGATGCTCTTCAATGCTTTGACTGTTATGGAACTGGACCAGATCATAAGGAATGTGATGAGCAAAGATCATGTAATGGTGTTGCTTGTATGATTTGTAAGCTGCACAAAAATCCTTTTTTTTTCTTTATTTTCATTTTTTTTTGCAGTCGACGCAGGCGATAATAAAACAGCTTCTGCTTTTTGTCTCCTTGCAATGAAAGGTGATTGAATTTAAAAAAAAAAAAACGTTAATTTAAATAATTTTTTTCCAGGCCCAAAAATCGATGAGGCCAAAGACGGATGTTGGCTTGAACCTGATGGTAAAGGCAAACATTGTATGTGCTTCAGCGATTTTTGCAATAAATTGATCGATCGAAGAAATCGAAATGAAGGTTCGCCAACACATTTTTGTTTCTTTTTTTTTCTTTAAAAAATTCAAAACAAGACATAATCGTGTACTTCTCGTGGAGAAGTCGGCCTCACACACACTTATAAACAGGGTGAAAAAGGTTTGGGAACACATCGAGCAATTGCGTCACCCGCACAAATAATGAAGAAGGCTCACTGTCGATGAGCTCGAGCTCTCTGATGATGATGGTTGATGCTGATGCGATGGACATAACAAATAGACAAACAGATTAAGGCATTTGACGAAAGAGAAAGAGAAACAGAGAGAGAGAGAAAGAGAGAGAGAGAGAATTAGAGAAAATCAAGTGACTATTTGAAGAAAAAAATGCTTTTTGTCAATCTTCACTCACCGAGATGGTAGACAAATTGGCGCGGAATGAAAATAGAAAAGCAGTTACAGCAGTGAAATAAATAGAAGAAGCTCTGAATTCTCATCAAAATTCGAAAAAGTGGTCTTCAAAGAGAAGAAACAGAAGCTTTAAGATTATTTTGAAGTGCCAAATAATGTGTCTTGAAAAATAAAACTGAAAATTCCCATTCAAAATCATTGAATTCTTCATTTAAAAAATTTGCAAAAATTCCAGCTGATCCAATGGCTCCACTTCTTCCAACCGCCGAATTTCTGAAACAGAATCCTCTGGTCGATTACGACGTTCCAAATCTTGGTGACTATGTCGATGAAGGATCACATCCATCACCGAAGCATGTTCTTTTCCCATCGGCTGATAAACAAGATCCTCGAGTTGCTGGAAACGATGATGACGACGATGGTTCGAGATTTTATTTGAATGGACGAAAAATGTACATATTGATTATTTGTTTTCAGATCTTGTGCCAGTTGATTTTGAAGATTATAAGGATGTTGAAGAAATCCGACGTCATCATCATCATCATCAACATAAATCATCAACAACAACAACAACAACAACAACAACAACAACAACAACAACAACATTGAAACCAAAAGCAGAGATTGAAGAAGGAGTTGAATTACCAGAAGATTCAGATGAGAATATTCTGAATGCTGAAAATTCAAATACAAGATCATTAGAAAATCGAGTAAGTAAATTTAGTTCTTTAACGGGTTTTTAGGGAATTTATCAGCTTCTGTTATCATTTGATGATGATTTCAGGCTCGCCAACAGCATCCCAATGAAATCTCATCGACGACCTATAAACCACCATCATGGGTGTTGCTTATCTTTCCGATGGCAGCTTCATGGGCCAGATTTTTTGCCGCCTTCTAGATGTCATCAAAGCTTTTTTCCAGTTTTTTCTTCTTCTTCTTCTTCTTCTTCTTCTTCATTTAATTTTAGATTCTATTTTGGCGGGTTCCTATTGATTTTTATTCACTTTATTGATCTCTTCTGATTCTGATTCTGTTTTTTTTTATTCTTCCTGGAAATCAATAAGCATATTGTGACACCAATAAGGGTTTTTATGAGTTCAGAAGAATTGCAAAGTTTGTTCATTCCAATTTTTTTTTAAATTTGTGAGAGCCGGGCACTTCCCCCTCCCCCCTCCCTTCTACGTTTCAAAGAATTTTTGTGTGTAGTTTGATCTCGAATTCTTAATCGGAAAATAATTGATTTTTCTATGCACACATGATGAATTTTGATAGAATTTGATGTAGAATTTGTTTGTTGCCATTATATTCTGATTTGAGGAAAAAAAATGGAAATTTTTTTTAAAAATTCAATTTGTATTATTTTTGGTCTTTCTTCCATTTTTTTTTAAATTTTTTCTTTTTTTTTTTGAATTAAAACAATTTGTAATATAAAATAATAAATAATAAAATATATTTTTTATTCTTCAAGATTATTAAAAAAAAGGAAAAAAGAAGACGCCCCGACAAGGAAAAGCTTGAAAAAAACTCACCCCGCCCTCATAGTGTGTCTGACTTTCATACAGATTTCAAAGAACAATAAATCGGAGGACAGAAGAATCATCGAGAATTCAAGTCAAAATGTTTTTTGAGAAGGAAAAGCAAAAAGCGCACAGCGTGGAAGTAGAAATTGAAAAAAAAATTGTGGATTTGGAGGGGGAGAAAGATGAATATTTTTAATTTTGTGGGTGTTTTTTTGGCCAAAAATTGGTAACTTTTTATCAATTTGTAGTTTTTAGTTAAGCGCTTATCAAGGAGCTGATAAAAATGCAAATATTTTGACATTTTTATTTGTTTAATTACATTAAAAAGAAATTTCAAGTTCAAAGTCAACGTCTTGACACTTTTTTTTTGTTGCTCGACTTTATTGATTTTTGCCTCATTCAATTTTTGAGAAATCAGAATACGCTTTGATCTTCTGAAAATTAATCAATAATTCTTAGAGGGGGTTCTCTTGGTGAACTTTGAATCAACGCATAGTTTTCTTTCAGTTTCTTATCAATAAAAAATAATCATTCGAAACAAATTTTGAATAATCTTATCATATCATTTACTCATCGATATCGACTTTGTCAAAAGTATTCCAATCAAAATAATTCAAAATAAAATATTCATTGTTATCGTATTTTCAGATTTTTTTGTCAAAAAATGAAAATTCAAGTTTTATTTTCACTTGTTTTCTTCTCATTTTTTGGTCTTCTGAATTCATTGAATATTTTATTCTATGTGAATGCGATTGGCAAAAGTCATCTCGATTTTTGTGATTCTCTCATCGATAGTTTAAAGGATCGGGGACACACTGTCGTAAGTTTTTTGATTTTCAGATTTTGAAAATTTGTCTGAAAATATCATCAGGATTTGATTGTTGCACGATTGAATGGCAAAGTTGAAGGATTCGGAAAAAGTCGAGCTGATCGAAAATTCGGATTTGGATTTCAGGTTTTTTCTTTCTTTCTTTGCACCCTCTTCAGAATTCAGACACAACGGCAATTTTTGATGATTCAGAATGATTCAGCATGGACAAACCTTGGACATCTTGTTGATCCTTTCAAAGGTTGGAACTATGGATATGGGGATTTTCGTAAATTTCACATGCTTGGCAATGATTTGTGTGAAAGTGAGAAGTCAACCCGATTTGGAAGATTTTTTTTGAAAAAAAAAAGCTGAAAATTCGAGTTTCAGTTTTGAATTTTTCATTCAGAATTCTGATCTTTTTTGAAGAATTGAAATTCAGGGAAAAGAAAAAAACATTTTTTTTCTATAAATTTTTCAGTCGCTTTAACAAACAAAAATCTCTTCGATTTTATTTCATCCCGTAATTACGATATTGGCCTTGTCTCCGTCTATGATTATTGCGGTCTCGGCTTATTCGATCATTTCAATATTGCGTCCACCGCCACATTCAGCGCAATTCCACTTCTTCCAGTCGAGACCATTCAGTTTGGTCTTCCATCGCCAGCATCGGTTGTGACACGTAAAAAAGAAGAAGTAAAAAGAAAGAAGAAAAATTCATTTTTTTTCAGCGCTTTTCCAAAAAAATGATCTTAAAACGTTGCGAGGAAAAATCATGAATCTGGTGAATTGGGCCTCAATGGTGTTTCTTCAAATGCCCGAAATTCATCACGGACAATCGCTGATCTTCGAAAAGCATTTGGGGAAAAAAGTCGATTTGAATGAAATCGCAAATCGAATCGGTGTCGCATTTGTGAACTCGAATGAAATAATCGAAAAACCTCGAGCAATTTCACACAAAATTCAATACATTGGCGGAATCAATTTGAAGCAGCCGAAACAACTGGACGAGGTGTGGAAGAAATTTTGTTGGATTTTCAGATTTCAGAATTCCGAATTTTTATTTCAGAATTTTGATCGAATTCTATCAATTTCCAAGAATGGCACAATCATTTTCAGTTTTGGAACGCAGGTTTTGTTGGTTGAATCGCGTCTGAAAAATTCTCGATTTTTTTTCCAGATTCCTGGAAGTTTATTTCCTCGAAAAGTTGTCAAGAATTTCTTGAACGTTTTTCAAAAATTCAATCAATTCACATTTTTATGGAAATATGACGTTCAAATTGGTGAGGAGCAATTATTTTCAGCGGCTTCCAATGTTTTTCCTCTCAATTGGTTACCACAAAACGATTTATTACGTAAATTTTTGGAATGCTGAAAATTGGGAAAAACAAAAGTCTGAAAATCCTTCTTTTTTCAGATGATAAAAGAGTTGTCGCCTTTATTTCACATGTTGGCTTAAATTCATTTAATGAAGCTTCTTATGCTGGAGTTCCAATCTTAGCGATTCCATTATTTGCTGATCAACCACATAATGTTGAAAATGGTTGGAAAAAAGCTGAAATTATTTTCAGAAAAATCATTTTTTTTTCCCCGTTTTGAAGGAGTTCTTCGTGGTACAACGTATCAATTGAAAAGTACAGAATTAACTGAAGAAAAAATTGAAAAAGGATTAAAAGCAATTTTATTCGATCCAAGGTTGAACCAAAATTGAGCAAAAAAAAAAAAACTGGAAAAAATCTTGAATTCAGTTTTCGTCAAAATTCTCAAAAAATTGCAAAAATGCTTCAGCAACGTCCGACATCGCCGCGTCAACGATTCGTCGA
The DNA here is from genome assembly GCA_963572285.1 of Caenorhabditis drosophilae. Lineage (NCBI taxonomy): Eukaryota > Metazoa > Nematoda > Chromadorea > Rhabditida > Rhabditidae > Caenorhabditis > Caenorhabditis drosophilae. The sequence goes on along the minus strand of OY751564.1, from coordinate 830,668 downwards.
ATGGGTCGAGTTTGCAGCAAGCAATCCGGAAATTCATAAGGCAACACAAAAAAAAAACCCCGTTTTTATTCTGAAAATTTTCCATTTTCTTTTTTTTTTTCAGGTTTTTCAACTTCCAAGTGTTGGAATGTCAATTTTTGAATATTATTGTGTTGATATTCTTTTTCTTCTCTTTTTTTCAATTTTTTTCACTTTTCTTTTTCTTTTCAAATTTTCTTCGTTTTTTATTTCAAAAATATTCAAATTTAAAAATGGAAAAAAAATAAAAAATGCTTAAATTTTGAGACTTTTTTTTGTTGTAAAAATTGTTTTGAAAATTGATAAAAAACATTTTTTATTTGTTAAAAATGTTATGATAAATATTCAATAACACCAAAGGGATGTTTTCCGAGCTTCATCATCATACTCTACACACATATTTTTCTCGTTCAAAACTTCCGGTTTTTTCCCACAATCCCCTATTGAAATTTTCAGCGTTTTCCGAATTTCAGAATTTTCAGATGAAAGGAAATCGAAAAAAAAAAAAGTTTTTCGATTTTTTTTTCTTTCTTTCCTAATTTTGATTCGCACATGCCACAAAAAAAATTTTTTGCTCGTAATGTGAGAAAATGAAGCAGAAGAAACAGTGAAGTGAAAGAAAGTGACGAGAAAATTAAACCACCAAAAGACGAGCTCATTCGTTGTATTTTCAAAAAGTTGTTGTTTGAGCTCAACAATGAGCAGCAGCAGCACAATCTCATTATTCAACTTCAACTCGGATTCGAATCTTTTAATCATTGGATTCATTTATTTTTTTATTTCTCTTCCCACTCTTCCCCTTTATGCATTTGTTATCTATGTAAGTTGAAAAAAAAGAAAAAGAAGCAAAGTGCGGCACACTTTTTCATGAAGAAAACGATTTTTCAGACTCTCCACACTCGCGATGAGCTTCGCTCGAATTCCTCCTACAAGTTGATGAATATTTTTAACATTTGTGATGTTCTCCAATCATTTTGTCACATTATCACCGCGTTTTTCCTCATTTTTCCCGAGCTTACCAATCGATTTCCGATTTTTGTGCGGGTATAACACAAATATTTGAAGAAAAATCGTCTTTCTTTTCTTTTCTTCAAATGTGATTTCAGATCGTGGGTTGTACAGCCAACAGTTTTTGGCTTGCGCTTTTTCCAGTCATGATGATTTTGTCGATGACGCGGATCCTTATCGCATTTGATTTCAAGACGATAATCAAATGGAGCGCAACACTGAAAATTTGTCTGCTCATTGGCTTTTCCTATATTTTCATCATTTGGAGTATTGGATGTGTTATGCAGAATTTTGAATTTCAACCACCTGCCTGGTCTTACGACGAATCGGTACCGTATTCCACGCTTTTTGCGCGTCTTGAAATGGTTCTTTGCTTTCCGACGCTCACTTTATCATTTATTTCCTATTTAATTGTGATCATCAAAATTTCAAAGGTTTTCATTTTCATTCAGCACAAAAATATTGCAGCTTCTTCTTTTTTTTCAGCGACGTCGCTCAGCACAATATCAGCAGACGCGTCACGAGTTTGCCATTCTCATTCAGGCGTCAATTTTGACGTCGTACATGGCAATTCTGATTTTGTTTTGGCACAATACTGGTGATATTTTGAACTTCCTTGCTCTCGCCTCTTCTATAACAATTTTTTTCTGTTTCGTTTTTCAGACACCTGGTTTACAATGACTACAAACTCTGTTGCAATTATCAATGGAGCGTGGATTCTTTTTCCTTATTTAAACCCAATTCTACTACTCATCACCAATCGGTAAGTGTGTGTTTAGGTTTTGTAAGAAATCTTCTTTTTTTTCCGTCCCGATTTTCTTTTGTTTTAGAAGTGTTCGTCTTCATGCTGCTCGATTTATGAAGACAAAGCTCAACGTTTCCAGCCAACTCAACTTTGGTGGGAAACCATCGAAAATTGTCACAGAGCCAAGAGTTTTCTTTTCTTTTTTTTTTTTCAGTTTTTGAACTTGTCCTTTCATCGTTCTTTTTTCAGAAAATAACCTTTACCGCTTCAATGATTCAGAATAATTAAATGAAAATAAATGAATTCTGTTTGAAAACTTTTTTTTTTTTCGAAAAAAATCTGGAAAAAATGTGTTCACAATGTTTTTAGGTTTCTTTTGGCAGAAAAACAATTTAGAAAATCTTAGAATTACGTCGTTAAGGCTGATTCGAAAAAGTCTGAAAACAAATGCTCTCCAGAATTTTTTTTTTCTTTGTCGGAATCGATCGAATTCTGAAGAGGAAGAAGCGGAGGCTGGGGAGAGTGGGGATAACAATTTTCTAATTCAATTTTCAGTTGAATAATATTTTTTTATTATTTTTATTTACAAAAATAAAAATTGATTTTTTCCCGCGTTTTTTTTTCTTTTTTTTTTTGTCAAAAACTTTCGAACACGTGAAATCCCACTTTAACTGTCTTCTGAATTCCGGTATTCTTGACGCGTCTTGAAATGAGTCATCTTTTGACCATCAACCCGAATGGTAATATGATAACAATTGGTTTTGTCTTCTTCTGGAGCTCAATTTGGTTTGTGCCAATTTACACATCAGTGATAACCGTAAGTTTTTGATAAAGCAGAAGCCAAAGGGGTGAAACCACCGCCCAAAAAAAAAACGCGTTGAATTTCCAGGTTTTGTATCGTAAAAACTGTACGGCATCAAATTTGACATTAAAGCTGATGAATATTCTGAATATTTTTGAATTTATTCAAGGTTTTCTACACGCCGTTACCACTCCGATTCTGATTTTTCCCAATATTCTGGAAAAATTTCAGTTTTTCATCGGCGTAAAAAAATCATTGCAAAAAAACTCTGCAACGAAAATAATTTGTGCTTTTTTTTATTTGATTTTCAGACAATTGGAGCAATTCTCAACACTTTTTGGCTAACTGAATTCCCAGTTGTGGCCATTTTAGGCGTCTCTCGAGTTTTTGTCTTCATCAATGTATTGGATTCGAAAAAAATGCACGGAACAATAAAAGTGACGGGGGTGGAAGTGGAGAAAGGGAAAGAATCCAAGATCATTTTCAGCTTCTCATTTTGCTTATTCTTATTTGGGCATTGTGCCAAATAATTTATGGTTCGATAACTCAACATTTTATTTTTATCCAACCGGCGTGGGAGTACAACAAGACGGCGATTCACGTCGACTTTTTCATGTCTCTGGATTTTTTGGTGATTTTTCCGTGTCTGGCCATTTCCTATTGTTCATATTTGGCGATTTGTTATGCGATTTTTCAAAAAAGACAAAATCTGAAAACAAATTCAAAAATGAGCTCGAAGAATGAGATTCCAATTCTCATTCAATACACAATTGGGTCAATATCAATCTCGATTCTGATTATTTTATTTCATAAAGGAGGTGCGAAAAATTCAAATTTAAAAACCCCGCCGCCTTTTTTTTAAAATTGTTTCCAGAAACTTGGTTTCATCTGAAAGGTGATTGGTTTGTGGCTTCATTGAATTTGTTATGGATTCTCAATCTTTATCTGAATCCAGTTTTGTTGATGATACTCAATAAAAGTGTTAGGAACGATGTGCTTGATCTTTTCGGATGTCGAAAAAAACTGAAATCATCGGTGTCCGTTTCGAAACTTTATAATATTGTCAAATTATAAAAATTGTCTTCTTTTTTTCTCGTCGATAAAAATTAATTTTTGTAAGTGTCGTCAAGTTCGATGTCGTTCGTTCTTTTTTCATGTCGGTGTATGCAGACCATTGCTTATTAAGGATTTTCAAAAATCTTCCGACATCCGAAAGCTTCGGGCTTCCTAATAAATGTCAAAAAACTTTTTTAAAAAAATCATCCTAAAAGTGTCGTCAGATTAAATGCCTGAAGGAAGTCTAATTCAAGTGGGGTGATTGCAGAATATTTTTTGTTTTTACAGTTTTTTTTTTTTTTTTTGAAAAACAGCACAACGATTTACTTTCAAAACATTTTATTGATTACTTTTACTGTAAAAAAATTATATTTTCAATTTCTTAGAACCATGCTTGTTTAGATTTTTATTGAGACTTCTCAAATTTTCCCGGTCTGCTTCTCACATTTTCCTTATCACCTTCTGAAACAAAAATCAATAAATCGATTCAATCAATAATTTAAAAAAAAAAGAAAAAGAAAAGAATTCGAAAATTCTGATGTCAAAACCTTGTCGCACCGGCGATTTGTTCAACTTTCTCCTCAATCGCACCACACTCGCCATTTTTCTTTTCGCTCGCCGCTCGTCGGGAATATATTTTCCGGTCTCGTTGCATTTGAAGCGACGATCGAGCTCCCCATTTTTGGTGAGGTGCTTAAATGGGCGACCGGCGCGACGTGGCGTTGATCGCGTCCATAATTGAAGTCGGTGACAGGGCGATGTTGTTGCGCGCTTCGTCGTCATTGTGCACAATTTTGATCTCTGGAAATGTTGAAAATGATCAAAAGCTGTGAATCATTTTTTTTCTTTTTCCTCTCTCCTCTCTCCCCTCATTCTCATTTTCTTAATGATTGTTTCACTGTGTCGTTCGTTCACTGTTTTTCTTAATCAATTTCTCTATGTCTCTTTTGCAATCAAACTCAAGAAAAACTAAAAATACAAACGGGGGGGGGGGGGGGGGGGGAGGGGGTGGGATGTAGGAGGAGAAAACAGACGATCGGTCAGTCAACACAACAAAAATAAAATCAAAAGAAAAGAATTGTGTTTCTCCTACAAGAATGGTTAAAAAATAAAACGAATGAGGGAGCAGAAAAGTAAGTGAAAGGGGCACAGAGTAGGCTGATGAGCGAAGAATCAAGGGGGGGGGGAAGAAGGGGCAAGTGAAAAAAGACCGGGGCGGGGGGAACATATTTTTTCTCTAACGGAAAGGGAATGATTTTTGGCTCGTTGCCTCCTCGTCCCCCCTAAACCCTTCAGACAAATTATTGATTGAATGGAACACGAACCAAATAAAAAATTAGAACCACAACTTTGAAGTAAAAAAAGTTGGGGAGGGGCGGATAAAAATCAACAATTTTTAAGCGCTTAATTTCAAAGAAACCCAAGTGTTTACGTGAACCACGTGAAAAACAGAAAAAAGAAAAAAAACTGGCAATGAGCCAACAATTAAAAAACCATTCAAAAAAAAAACGATGGAAAAGAAGAAGCTAACTTTCTTGTCATTTTCTTTGATTTTTTTTTTGACTTTTAAGATTTATGACATCCAAAGGCACAGATGTACAGCAAAAAAGAAAGTATGCCGATCATAAAATGTTTCATTGTCTCCTCCTCCTCCCCCGTTTTTGTTTATTTAACCAAAAAATGACGAGGGGAACACAACAACAATTTCCGTCCGTCTGTTCGGACATCACAGGAGTAAAAGTCGCTGGAAGATGATTTTGCAATCAATAATAAACAGTTTGGAGTCTGTAGTTTGAAGAAACTCTAGTGGATTTTCATCAAGAATATCGAATTCTGGTTAAAACAAAAATCAAAAGCGTTAGTTCTTTTAAAATGAAAAACAAAAAAAGGGGGAACTCTCTTTTCAACTCTTTTTCTCTATTTCTCTTGTCTTTTTCTTTTTTATTCAAGAAATTAAAAAAGGGCACACAACGGTTTCCCATGTGTTTTTCTATTCAGCAACATTTTGACTTCATGTAATTCAAGGTCACCAATTTTTCAAATCGGCTTCTTTCAATTTTTTTTGGTTTCAAAATAAAGTTTTTTGCACATTCGATTCGATCCTTTTAAATTATCAGTGTCGTGTTTTTTTTCTTTTTATTCTCTTTCGCTTTTTTACGTGATCTACGTGTAAATATTTTTTCGTCAGTTTTTGAGCCAATTTTATGTGTTCAATTAATTTCTTTATTAAAAAGCTTTTTTTCTACAAACAAAAAAAGAAACGAAAAATATGAATCATCGACAATGCTTGGTGGAAAGTGGGCGGAGCTTATTGCACAAAGTGAAAAATGTGAAGATGGATCAATAGTTATCTATTATTTTAATGTCATGTTTTTTGAAAATCGTGCTTTTTTTCCATTTTTTTTTTCAAGAAAACTTAATAATTACAACTTTCAGGTGATTATTTGAATTATAAAAAACTCATCAAATTCCAAAATGCATCCAAAAATCTGTTCTGCCAAGCAAATTTTTAAAAGTCAAAAAAAAAGTAAGAATTTAAGACGGAATTTTAAGATAAAATTTGAATTCCCGCTCTGATTACGATAGATTTTAATTGTGTGCAACCAGAAAGACGCAGAGTCGCACACCTTTTTTTTTTGAAAAAAAAAATCATCCTAAATCCGCGGCAGTCGGCAAAATTCGAATTTTTTGCTACGAAGAAATTGTTCCTTTTGGGTTTTTCCAATTTTTGACGCGTCAAGTTGTATCAATTAAAAATTAATCATTTCTTAACGCTTTTCTTTGTAAGTTATCACTTTTCCTACGAAGTTAACAGAAGAATAAAAATTGCTAATGATAAAAAATGGAAAATCATTTTTTTTATCGTTTAATTACAGGCAAAAAGATGGGAAAGCCTCAACAACAATTTCAACGGTTGGATAAAATGAAAATGAAAAGGGCCGAACAACGTAATCGTGAAAATGCGGAAATCGAAAATGAGACCAACTTTGTTGGATGCCCAGTTCCACATCCGGTCATTTGTTCATCGCGTAATAAAATTCCTAAAATATTCTCTTTGTAATCATAGTATTTTAAGCAAAAATTGAGGCTGATGCTGAAACTGGCATTAAAATGGCGTGCACTAATGAAAACTGCAATTACCAAATGGTTTTGTTGCATCCAAATTGTTTTCGCGAATTTGAAAAAAGTTTGGTTCGACGTCTTGAATCGATCGGTAAATCTCTAAAAATATTCTTGATTCAGTTCTTTTCTTTTTTCATCAAATCGTATAAAATTTGGCGGTTATTTAAAAAAATTTGGCGGGGGTTTCTTTTTCCTTTTTTTTAAATAAAAATTTATGGGGTTTTTCATTAATTGATTTCTGAACTGAAGAAACAATTTTTAATTTTTTTTTAAAGGAAGCGCTCGCGGTTGGACAAACTCGCAGCGTCTAAACAATTTGTGGGAGAAAAAAGGCCAGGCGTTGATTGGGAAACATTGTCGATGCCGTTGCGGAGCCGGTCTAATTGTGCTGGACAAGCAGGCGGCGTACGAAAGAGAGGTGATTTGTCCAGGGAGAAATAATTTATTGAGCCTTTCTCATCTTCTTATTTTTTTCTCGCTCCAGAAAGCTGAAATTAAGAAGCGCAAAGAGCGAAAGAATAAGAAAGACTTGCCAAAACTTCAATTCGTGACGAACATAACCAAAACTCTGAGTAAAAGGTGAAACATTTTTTCAATCAAGTTTATCATTTAATTATTTAATTAATAGTATTGATAACGATTTGGAACTGGCTGACGAAAGTTCAAAGTTGATATCCGAAAACGACGAATATGTAAGCCAATTGAGATTTTTCTTGAAAATTAGTTTCCTTTCTAATTTTGCAGCTAAAAAATCGAGTAAGCACTTTAACCGACATTTTGGCATTACAAGTTATCAAAGAAATGGTGGCGTTTTGTTATTTCAACTTGAAACTTAAATATTTTCGTTTTGCTTCAGGGAAAAAATGAGCAAACTTCTTACCATTTTCCGAAAACGCTCTCATATGTTTCGGCTGCTGAACTATCGACGGAAAAGGATGTTCAATCATTAGAAGAGGTAACAGTTTTTTTATTAACAAACTGAATATTTTGCACTGAGGTTTATAATTTCTCTATTATTCTCAGCTTAATAGAAAAATTTTGTTTTGTTTTACACTTTAAAAAAATCGTCTAAAGAATTTACAAAAATGATAAAAAATTTCCTTAAACAATTTTTTTGGGTTTTCTTTAAAGGAACATTCACTTTGTAAGAATTTTGGTCTTAGCGCGCAATAAATAGAAAACATACCGTATTGTTTTAATATTTAAAAATTGCTTTAATAAAAAGCAATTAATTACTAAAAAATAAGTTTTTTATTTAAATTTTTTTTTTCTGTTTTAAGGCTGATCGGAAAGACAGCGGTGTCGAAACCAGATCATCGTCAATAAATTCGATGACTTGTGAGAAAGAGACAACGAAAGTTGCAATGTTCGAATCAGATGATGAAGCATCTGAAAATGGTCGCAGTTTTTATAGTCGTCGCAGGAGTTTTGACTCCTCATCGACCGCCAGGAAAATTGAGGTTTCGCCGATTCGTAAAGAGAAAGGTCAGACAACTTTTTAGTGTTAAAATTAAAATTTTAAACATTTTTTTTCGAAAAAAGTTTGAATGAAAAACAAAAAAATTAAAACAATGTTTTGCGAAAAACAATTGATTTTTCAATTTTGAGAATTCGAATTGTCGTTCGATCAATGGCCGCCAATAACTCAAGAAGCGTCGCCACGGGAATCGAAATCATCGTCTGCGATTCTTTATCCGTTAACATCGACACCAAAAGCAGTGAGGCAAAAATCTGACAAAAGCAACAGTAGCGCTCGTTGTCTGCAAATGAGACAAGGAAAAACGATGCTGATGAAATCGGGAGTGGCAATTGTCCAAGAAAATGCTAGTGAGTTAAACTTTTCTCCCCTCTTTTAAATGTTTTAATCATGCTCTAATGAAAACGGTTAAAAAAATCAAAACTGAATTTTTAAGCTCAAATAGTTAAAACGAAATCAATTGGAGTCCAAACAATTGACCCGGATCAAAAAAAGTCGAAGGAATCGAAATTGGACGAAGAAGGATGGACGCCATTCTTCGGGCGCGGATTCAATTTAGGCGAGCAACTCCGCTATATTCCATAAAGGAATAGAAAACTGCCACTTTAAAATTTTTAACCCAAAAGCAAAAATTAGTCTTGGGTCTTTTATCTCTTTCACCGATTTTAATAATTTTATGTAATTAAACTTAAAATTTCACTTTTCATTTTTCTCCTTACGATTTGACTCAATTTTTTTTGCTTCACGTAAAGTTTAATCCAAATATAACGCATTTTTAGTCTTAACCAAAATTTTGTTGAAATTTCCGTTTTTTTCTAAAATTTAATTTCCATTGTAATTTTTGCTATTTTTATGTCAATCTTTACCAGATGTTTTCATGTCTCGAATTAATTCTACATATCTTACCTTGACTTTCTAGAAAAAAACTTTTTTGACATTTTTAATTATTTTTTGTATTAAAGGAATAAAAATTAATATCTATTAAGATTATCGCATATTAGAGAGAAGGGGAGAAAAAATTGATCAAAACTAAAGCGACGGGAATTTACGGAAGGCAAGTTTTTTTTTAAATAAGAAATTTACAAGTTCACAATTTTTACAGCCAAAAAAATAATGAAAAAACAATTGGCAGAAAATTGTAAAGTGACAGCTACAACTGGAGTTGAAGAACATTTTTGTGAAATCAATTTTCCTCATTTTCTTCCGCCTCTTTTTTGTGGTTCGTCGTTGCGTTATCATTGTCGGCGGCAGCGGCATCGGGATTCTCATAGTCCCAACACCGGTGCTGTTGATTTTCAGTTGAAGCGCTGACATCAATGAATGGTTCACGTTGCTGCGGCGATTGTTGTTGTTGAAGACCCAAACGCTTGGCGCCAGTGAAAATAAGTTTGAGGCGGAAAGCGTCACCGCCGTTTAAATAATACCTTAAAAATAGTTTCTTTTAAATAAAATAATTTTTCTCACTTTAGCAATCTTTTTTGACGAATAAAACCTAAATTACTGTACAATCGTTGAGCATTTTTATTGGAAACTTCGGTTTCAAGAATTACTTCATCACATTGTTTTGCTTGCATGGCATCAATTGCACGACGAACCAAACGAGTGCCTAAAAAATTTAATAATTGAAGGAAAAAAAATAAACCGACCAATCCCCAATCGACGACACGATTCATCAACAGCTAACATGGCGACATATCCTTTACTCCGACCAGTACTGTCAACTTCTAATTTACATAAAACTGCACCGATATAGACACTGTTTGCTGTGTCATAAGCCTAAAACTTTGTAATTTGAGAAAAATATTCTTATTAGGACAATTGTATTTTATTCTTTTACTACGCTAAAACTTAATTCTCAAAGTTTAATTTGCTTACAATATTTTGTTAGAGACAAATTTATTAATTTTTTTTAATGTTTTTGTAATAATTCTAAATTAAAAAATAGAAACTATCGAACAGAACAGAACAAGTTTTTTTTTCTTATCGGTTAGATATTCTTCAACTTTTTTCTCTTAAAATGGCACCACATTTTTTTTATTTTTTTTCGGGTTTGAAACATTTCTGATAAAAAGTGATAAATTGAGTTGGTATCACCTGAAAAATCCGAAAAAAAGCAGACAAATCTTTTATGGGTTAAATTTAATTTTTTTAAATGTAATTTTAATGATAAAACCAAAAACCGGTTTTAAAATCATCATTTTTGTTATGGCATTTTTTTGTTTTTTGAAATAAAATACATCTATCTTAGTTTGAAAAAAAGAAGGCGAAGAAAAAAAGAGACGAAAAAGAATATTCATTGAAACTTACCAAGAAACAAAGTTCGGGCCAGTTATGAAGAAAATAACGGTAGGTGTAGATCGAGTAAGGTTCGCTAAGATCTTTGGTTATCAATCTCATTATGTCTCCTATTTGGTTTTCATCCTTAAAAAATAAAAACATTTTGTCGAAAACTTTTTATAATTTAAAGTTTCAATTGGAGATGATTAAGCAATAGTAAATTTTAAAGACAAAATCATACTTTATATGGGACTAAACGAATGTTCGGAGCTTGCTCCTCATTCCTAGCTTCGTCTTGACTAATCATATGTTGACAATGTGGCCATTTTGATGCTTCTGGTACTGCTTCTTCGAGTGTTAAATCATTCTAAATATTTTTAACAAGATTTTAACTTTTTGATAGGAGAAGACCTATTTTGAAAAATAAAAACTTACAATATCTTCACTCATTGAATTTGTGCTACTTCGATTTCCTTTGTTGCTTGTTCCAGCCATTTCTAGGCAACGTTTTAACGTTCCAATAGTTCGGTCCAGATTAGTCACGTCCTGTGACGCGAGGCTCGTCTCGAACTTTTTTGTTGCGTTTTTTTGAACTCCAATAGCCATTTCTCAATTTTTGACTAAATTTCCATTTTAAAATTTTTAAAAACTGAAGTTTAACAAAAAAATTTAAAAAAAAAAAGATTTTTATAATAAAAAAAAGTAGAAATGGCCTAAAAACCAATTTAGTACGATGGAGCACACTTTCCACTGTTTGTTTAGTCTCTCGGCCATTTTCAATTAAAAAAGGTGAATTTTCAAAAAGACAACAATAACAGAATTTTGGGTTCAATTCCGAAGGTTTGAAACTTATTTAATTAAATTTGATTTTTTTAAATTAATTTTTCAGCATTATATTAAAAAAGTACAAAAAAGGTTCTCTCATTTTTGAGAAACGCGCAAATACAAAACAATTGTTGAGAAATCTAAAGTGATAAAAATATAAAGGGGCAATAGGTCTTTTTGATAACAACCGAAAAACGAAGAAAGAGAGATAATTGATAAAATAAAAAGAGAAAATGGAAAGAAATGTTCAATTTTCATCGGCAGTTATCAATTTTGGGTTTCAAAAATGATGGAAAAAAACATTTGCTCTTCTACGTCTCTTTGCCGGTTTTGTTTTGTGTCCCCTTAATACCGTAGTTCATTGAACAAAAACTGAGAATTGGCTAGTTTTATACAGAGTTCAAAGCACGCGCCTTTACCAAAAAAAAGTTATTTTAACAAATTTGTTTTTCTTGATCCACTGGTTTTTTTAAGACCATGATTTGGATTAAAATAAAACGAGACAAGAAAAATTATTTCTGCAATAGCAAAAATCATCAGCAGCACGTTGTTCGATAAGAAAATAAGACGAGAAAAACACAGAGAGAGAGAGAGAAAGAGAGGGAAGAGATAAGATATAAAAGAAAATATAGAAATTGGCAATAGAATTTTCGACCGATACTGGACGTCGTCGTCGCCCTCAACGTTCTCGTTGTTGATGTTTTCTCATCATCGTGAGACGCAGAGATACAATTAATTTTGTCATTTAAAACCTTAAAATTGATTTTGGATTTCTCTCCCCTTTTTTGGAATATTGAAAAACAACTGGAAAAAAAGTTTAGATTATTCTCCCTCTGAAATCAAAGAACGATCAAATTTTGGATCATGTGAAAACAAACACCATGTGGCCATTTTTCAGAGAGGGAGAGAGAGAGAGAGAGAGAAAAAAAAAGAGATGATAAAATTAAGATTCACATTTTTTGAGAACTTTTACTAATTACTTTTCGTGCCAAAAATCTCATTAACAAAAAAGTGAATGCACCTTTAGTTAGAATCATAAGCAACATCAACCGTAAGATGTGACGCGACAAGACCATTTTTGATACAGGTGGAGTGTGCGCCTTCAAAACATCCTCTTGTAAAACTATTTGGTTGCAAACAGGCCCGAATTAACTCGATTTGCACAGTTTTTGGTCTTGAAACGAACAAATTCATGTCGAAATTTCGTTTTTTGAGAACGAGAAAAAAAAATGAAAAATTCGCATCAATAAAAAATGCAAACAAAATGTTTAACAAATTTTTTTTCGGAAAAAGACAACTTTTGTAACGATGAAATTTGAAGGAAAAAAAAACGGTGGAAAAGGGTTACAAAAAAAAAAGGCTTAATTCTAATCTGACACACAAGAAATTGTCTCCAGCGTGTTTACCCTCATAAATCGATCAAAAAAGAGCACGTTGAGCACGTGGGGGTTTTTTTTCTTCCAAAGTACGTGAAATAGTGAGTCGGGTCTCATCACGAAATGCACAAAAATAATCAAAGGTTTGTTTTTTTTATCGAATATTTTCGTCAATTTGTGGTTCAAAACCAAAATGAAGAAATGTCATATGACTTGACAGGCGAACCAATTATTTTTTCTTGATGTTATCAACAAAAATAATAAAAATAAAAATAAAGTTGATTTTGATTTTGACAAACTTTTTATTAATAAATTTTGATAAAAATTTCATGTCAAAATGATAAAATTCCCATTTTTCACGACAAAATTTGGGTTTAGTTTAGTCAAAAGTTCACTTAGAACCAACTTTGAATTTTTTCGGAAAAAACGGAAAATTGTTCTTCTAGAATTTGAAGCCAGTTAATCTTGAAATCCAAACATCAACACAAAAATTGGAACCGGGGGCTGTCGATGTTGCTACGAGATTCAAGCAAAACCAACATAAATAATCATTGGGGGGGGGGGGGAGGGCCGAGTTTCGTTTTTTTCTCACCGGCGGGAACACCTTCAATTCAAAAATTGATTCAACAAAAATAAAAAGAGAGAGAGAGAGAGAGAGAGAGAGAGCAAAAAGATTGTAATTCACGTGCATCAATATTCAGTTTTCGATCACCGATTGGTACGAATCATACTTTGCATTTCATTGATGATAGAAAAAGAGACAGAGAGAAGCAAAAAACGTTGTGTGTGACATGGCTGATAGTCAGAAGCTTTTCCTCCCATTCTCTCTCAACCTTTTTTCTTTTTGTTAAATCGTACTAGTTGAATGCAACAACAACAAAAAAAACGTAGGAGCTTAGGTCTTATGACCTGAATCTATACTATTACATATCCAATGAATATAAAAATGTATCAATGAATTACATAATTGATTATTTCCCTCCCTGAGCATTTTTACACAAATTGAAAAATCACAAAGAGAGGAACACACATTGGAATAGTCAGGTGATATGGATTCATGCTCTTCAACAAAAGTGAGCAATGCGGAAAAAAGTAACGAAGCTTAGTTCAAACTACACACACACGAAACATATTTCAACTAAATTTTGGAAAAATTTCATTCAGAATTATTTTTGACACATTTTTTCATTGGTTTCAAAGTACAATTTTTTTTTTTTTTTGGGAAAGACAGGGAAGTTTTTAATTTCTTATCTTTTTTGCCTTTTGTTTATTGACTGGTTCGCTAACCTTTATTCATTTCTTTTCTTAAAGAAATGTGCAACGGAGCACAATTTTTTAAAATTTGATTTCAGCTTTATCAAAAAAAAACAAAAAATTAAAACTACAAAACTTGCTCACAAAAAAAGGTTTTTTGAAGAAAAAAACAGTAACCGTTTTCGTGGTGAGACTGGGCCCCGAAAAAATGAAAAAAAAATGGAAAAGCAATGAAATTTTAAATGCTTGCCGGGGCTTTTATGTTGGCTACAGTAATCACGATCTAAAAACGAACGTCAATGTGTACTTTAAGCTAAATGAATTGAAAAGCAAAGAAAAAATAAAATTAGCAAAATAATGGAAATCAATTTAATTTGTATTAATTTGTAAAATTAAATTTAACATGAAATTGATTAAACAAAATCAGACAGAATAAAGAAAAAAGGAGAGAAGAAAGAAAGAGAAAAAAGTGATTTTAATCAGAACAGATTTCTCTCCTATCATCGAGTTTTCCTGTAACAAGCCCGACAAATCAACTAAATGATCTGATCGCTCATTATTCGAACAATTATTTTAATTTCATTTATTAACACACAAAATATAAAAAAATTGTTCAAAACCAATGAATTTTACAATTCAAACATTGAGTTTTGAACAAAAACAGATTTAAAATTCAAATTTTTTAAACGAAATTTGTCAAAACTTTGAACTTTGCACTGAGCGACCTTTGTTTTAGTGAAATTAAGAAGTTTGAAAAAAAAACCAATTTAACACGTTTTAACAAAGAACAAAACACATTTTAAGATTGCAGCGCTAATGTTTCAAGCAATCGAATTTCTGCTTCTGATAATTTTCCATACTTTTTCTTTAGTTTTTCATTTCGTTTATCTTCTGGCAAGTCTGTATATCTGCAACAGACGAACATTTAATTTAAAAAAAAAATTCATTATTTTTTCTTACTTGTCTCCCATTGTTTTCAGCCACAATGTGTAGGCTGTTACTGGTTCCTTTTTAACAGATTTTTTGGTGTTTTCACCTCGTGAAGGAGTTTTCTAGAATTTTTCTTCGGATAAGAAATTAAAAACTTATAAGATTCTAACTGATTTTAAAGAATTTTTTATTTTTGATGTTATCGCTTTTTGTTGCGTCTCGGTAAGATTACGATGGGCCTCCGTGAACTTCTTCAATTCATCTACATAGTTTTTCTTCGATTCCATTAATTTTTTTTCCAACGTTTCCAAATACTCCTCATCTTCATTTTTCAATTTTTCATATGCGGCCTAAATTTCAAAAACTTTTTGATTTGACAGATAATTACTGCTGATTACCGGAATATCAGCTACTTTTTTTGCCAAACATTTATCTTTAATATAAAATTGAACTTTTTGAGGTGGCCTTGATGGAAAGTCAGGATAGAATTCTAATCCTTTCTCGCTTTCTAACATGGAAATTGTGATCCTACAAAAATTTGCTGGTTTTTTTTGTTAAAAATTAATAATATTTTACTCTAGTGCTGAATGAAGAGATAAATTTGAAATTTTCATGGCATTTTTTAGATATCGTCGATAATCGTTGCAAAATTCGCTGAAAACATATGTATTAGTCTTAAATTAAAATTGAAATCAAGTTACGTACGAAGTATCGACGAAACCTTCCCCATTTGATAACCGTAATTGGGCCCAGTCATTTACTGATTTTTCAAGATTCTTAACCACCATTCCTGGATGTGCTTTTACGTATTCAAGATAAGACTGGAAAATTGAATGTTTGAAACGTTAATTTTTTTGAAAACTTACATAAATTAATTGGAGCATTTCATCTGGCGAATTTGTGAAGCTCGTTAACGTCTGGTCCACTTCATTTTCAGAATCCTAAACGAAAAAATCAATTTTAATTTTTTATACTTACACAATGAATTAAAAATTAATATTTTATTTACCGATTCGTCCAGTTCCAATTTTATTTTACTATTTCCGTTTTCCTTCTTAATTTTGGATGGAGTAGCAAAGTTTGAAGTTGATTTTCTTTTGCTCATTTTTTTAAAACTGAAAACATAAGTTAAAGATTGGAATAAAAAAAATATTTCGAAGCCGAACAAATGAAAAAAATTCTCTCATTATTTTTTTGGTTGGATTGACGCCAAGTTGCAGTGGGGCGCACTTTAACAATAAAAAAATACTATTATATTTTTTAGAGAGGTAAACTTAAAAATATTATTTTATTTTTTAATTAACTTTAATAATAAATATTTAAAGAAATCTTTAAAAAATATATTTTTAGAAGCAAAAAATTTTTTAAAGATTTCGTAATTTTTTTTTAGGTTTTGCACGGAATTTAGTGTTATTCACATCACTTTTTTCATTATAAATGTTCCTTTAATTTTACTGTACCTTTTTTCATTATTAAATAGTTTATGAGTAATACTGTATTTACATATAACATTTAAATTATCAAAAAAAAAAAAAAATTATTTGATTAATTCTTAAATTTGAATTGTAGATGTGATTCGAGCAATTGACCGATTCTTTTGGGCAATATTCAAAGTAGTTTGACTATTGAAACTCATTGGAGCATCACCAAAAATTGATCTTCGCACTGGTCTGCTCATGATAAGAAGCACAATCGGTGAGCTTAAATTTATTTTAATTTCGCCATTTAAAAAAAAAAGAAAATAACAAAAACCGACCTAATAATTAAAAAATCGTTGCAAATATACTGAAACTTTATCAAGCTTCGTCCAAATTCGAAATTATCGATTAAAAATTGGGTGCTCACCACTAAGAGAAGGAATTGTACACCAATATAAATTAAAAAAACAATGCTGTAAATAAATGTGGTGATGTTGAGCGATTTTTCAATTTTTTTCATGCGATTCTCCATTTTTTTCAAGTTTCGAAATGAAAAAAAGTTTGAAATTATAATGAAAGTGAGCGACAGAAGGCAAATACCAAATTTAAAATAAGTTGTGCGAACCTGAAATTTTTTCAAACAAAAACCCTTCTTTAATTCTTTTACGAACAACAACAAACCTCTGGAACAACTCTGATATAATCCAATAGTCCTTCACCGGCGTAAGGATCGTAAACTGTAGCTGAAATTGCTAGATGCCATGTGAAGCAGATCGGGAGGATCGAGATTAGGGCTAACACTTTTTTTGTTTTTTTATTCCAAAACTGTAATTTTTTTTTTGGATTACAGTACACATATTTTTTCGTTCTGATTGGTCACGAGATTACAATAGCTGTAACTGATAAGCACAGCTGAACTAACGATACCGTAACCGAGAATTTTTTTCAAAAATTGTTACCAGTTGATGCCAAACTGGAAAAACGATGCATGTGAATCGATTGGCGCAAAGCAAATTAATCGTCAAAAATTTAAGAAATTGAAAATAATTTAAAAAAACCAAATATGGCGTCAAAATGTAGGATGGTTTAGAAAAATGTTCAACAAAAAACGGGCATAGCGGAGTGATGTAAAGCAACGGTCGACTAATACTAAAATCAAAGACAAGAACGAGCAGACTCTTAAAAATTACGGTAGCATTTATTTGAGCTGTGTTCTTCATTAAATCGTTTTCACATACCACAACTCCATCAAAAGCGTAGAGCTTGAAAAAAGAGTCGGAAAAGAGTGAGGCAGATTTATTGCGATGAATAATTGAGAAAATCACGTAAGAATGGAAAAATGTGAATGGGAGAGCGTAGAAAAGTTGAAGAAAATATTTGAGAATCTGAATTGTTACAGAATAGGGAGATTCACACTTTTTGACGTCATCTAAGCTTAAGCTCATTGTTTGACCAAATTCTGGCTTGAAACAAAATGATCCAAAATAAATGTTTGTTTCTTTTTTCGGTTGAGTTCTTGAAAAAAATGGGGAGGAGCAATGACATTTTTTATATTTCAAGATGTTTCCGCTTGAAAAATAGTGCAAGCTTATTTATGGTCATGAGATTTCGTGGGAAACTAATTTTCAGACGATGGGAATTTTCTTCAGCTTTGTCTTCAACTAATTTTTGATTCATTTTAATTTTATTGGTTTTTCAAATAATACAAATCGGTTTTTTTTCGAAAAAAAAATTAAAAAAATGTCGAATTTACCGGGAAAAAAAGTCTAAAATGGGTTCAACCATTTTTTTTCTCGAAGCGACCACTTTTTTATTGATTTTTTTTCGAATGATCCCAACATTTTTGAAAACAATTCTCGATTTGACCAAAAATTGTTTCCGATGTGAAATAAGAAACAGATAATGTTGACGAGAAATTGTGCGATAAGGCGTGGTTTAAAATATTAAAACACGCCCACTTTTAAGTTTTTGTCAAGCTTTATCACAGTCTTCTTTTATTTTTAAATTTTGTTTTTATATAGAAAAACTGTGCGCCAGCAGTGCGAAACCAATTTACCGCCCATTAGTTTATGCCGCAGCCGTGGTACGGTACAAAAGAAATGTTGTTGTTTATCATTTCAGCTCGAGATTCCAGTAAAAAAGACAGATTTTAAATGTAAAATTTTATTAAAATTATAAAAGAGAAAAAATTATTGGAAAACTGAATAAAAAGAAAGAAAGGAAAAAGAAGTTTTTTTTTAAATGTTTGTCAAACGTGGACTGACAGGTTGAAAAGAGAAGAGAATATATAGAGATTGGGGAAGAAGATGAACAAGAAAAGAGACAGAGAGAGACAGAGAGAGAGACAGAGAGACAGAGAGAGAGAGAGAGAGAGAGAGCGCGAAAAATTAATTTTTTCGAAAACTGAAAAACACTAAAATGTCTGAAAATAAAACAAATAATATTCTAAAAGCCTAAAAAACCTAAAAGAAAAAAAAAAGAGAAAGGGAAGAGGGAAGGGGGGGGGGGGGATTTAGGCACCTTTATCGACCAGAAGTAGTAAGTTTTGAATAAAAAGACGAAGAAGCTGAAAAAGCAGAAGACGAAGCAATTCACTAACTAGCCATTCGATTTTCAGAAGACATTTTTTTAAACCTAAACTGAAACATCGTGTGGCCCGCAGTTCAATTGGCAACTCGTATAAAAAGTTTTTTAAATCTTTTTTTTTGTTTGTCGAGTATCTCTCTAAAGGGAGGATACGAAAATTGCTTGGGAAAATGTGAAGAGACAGAGAGAGAGAGACATAGAAAAATAGAAAATAAGCGAAACAGTTCGGAAGTGTGGAATTTTTTTCTCTGCGATGAAAAAATGATTAAAAAAAGAAAAAGAATTGAAAAATATTAAACACCTATTAATAATAAATTATTGTTATTATTATTATTATTATTCGCGTCAATATTAGGAAAAAGAAAGAGAAAGAGAGAAAAAAAGACAGAGAGAGAAAGAGAGAGAGAGAGAGAGAACGCAGAGAAAAAAATGAAATGCCATCTATGGTTTGAATCTGAAGTTATGTTCGGTTCTTTGTGTTTTCGTTATCGATTTTTCATTGAGCAAAAAATCGATTCGAAATTGGTTTTAGAATCCTGGCAGAATGCAGTAGGCTTCAAGCGCCGATAACAACAAATATAAGAACCAGAGGGTTGCAAAGAATCCGGCTGTCATCCACTGAAATTTAAAAAAATGAAACACTTATTCGGTTTCTGATCGAAAATTTATGAAAAATGGGCGTGGTCAAAGAGAACAAAACAAAATTCACCACGCCCTTTTTAGAATTTCAAATTCTGTTCCTCTTGGAAAAATTTCATATTAGGCAATGCGGTAAAACTGACCCTCAAAGCTATGGGACCGCCCAATTCTCCACCGACTCGTTCATTTCTTCTCAAAACAAGCACAGCAATACAAGCCATCGCTTCACAACAGAAGATGAGAACAGAGAATCCAAGATTTCCGGGATCAACCAAAAATTTGGTGCCATTCGACCAATGATAAATAGCGGCCATCGACCAAGCGATACCGATTCCGAGAAAAACGTTGACAGCATTTGATCCGGTAACATTGCCGACAGCGTTGTCAGCATATTTATCTTGAACCGCCGACACTTTCGAGGCGAACGTGTCGGGCACTGATGTTCCCAGAGCGACAAACGAGATTGCAGTGACTGAATCTTTGAGACCGACCCAACAACCGAATTGGGATGCAAGATCACCAACGACAGCTGTCAAGACGCCGATCATAAAGATCGCCACAACAAATGTCGCCCAACCGCCGAAATAATCGGTTGGTGGAATTGTGGCAAACGTGACCTTCCATGGAACCGTCAGAATGTGCATCACATAATCCATGCATGATGGTTGTTGTGGCTCTTTTTTCTCACTATCCTCATCATCATCAGCTTCATCACCTTCCTTATCATCGTCATCATCGTCATCACCGGCTGAAACGACGAGCGCTTCAGCGAATTGTTCACGCCATGAATGTGTTCCCAACATGATTCGAGTGTTCGCATTCTTGATCATTCGATCAACGATTCCCTGAAAATCAGACAAGAAAATTTCAAAAACTCAACGAAAGAAGTTTTTGCCTGAAATTCTTTGCTTTCCCGAATTGTGATCTGACATTTGGTGAACTCGCCCAATCGTGGTTTTCCAAGCTCGGCGATTTCCAGTTGGGATGGTGTTAGACCGGCGTCGATTTCTTCGTCTCCTAAAGTTGAAGTTGACAGAATTGAAGCGAGAGAAAAAGAGAAAAAAAGAAAGAGAGAAAAAAAGCAACGCTGATGGGAAATCAGCAACGTCTTTTATTCAATCAATCAATCAATCATTCCATTTTTTTTTGCTTTTTTTTTTTTTTTGAAAAGGAAGCGTGAAGCATATTGATTAAGCTTGGCAAAACGGAAAAAAAAACAATTTTGCGCATGCAAATCAAAAGGAAGAAATCACAAAGACAACAAAAAAAACAGTCATGTGCTGATTCCACAACATTTACCAGCTCGCATTCCGGCAATCCATGATCCGAGCCGTGTGCGGAACCGTGTCGTCAGATGTGGTGAGTTAGAGTGTGAGCGGTTCGGATCGGTTGACGGTTGAAGAAGCTTATCGACACTTCCGGAACGTTTCGTTGTTTCGGCTAGAAATGTGATTAAGATCGAATGTGTAAGTGGAGAGGTGATTAGTTTTTGTGATTTCCAAAAGGAAGAAGTGGTTGGTGGAGGGGTGGTTGTGGAAAAATCAGAAGTGGGAGAAGGGGGAAAAATCGAAAAAAAAATCACGGTGGGCAGGCTTTTTTTGATATTTCGTTTCACAACATCACCTACCTGGATCCGTATTCGAATCCTTGGATTCTGAAGCCACCGATGATCCACGTTTTCGTTCCATACGTCGTTGGAATCTCTCTTGTACTTTTGACAAATCTAGATAACACAAACACAATTTTTAAAATTTTTTTAGAACAAAATTTGTTTTTTTTTTTTAATTTTTGAAATTTGTGTTGAGAAGCGTCACAAAACAACATTAAAACAGTAGGTGTACAAAAGAGAAAGAAAACATAGAAAGAGAGAAAGAGAGAGAGAGAGAGAGAGAAAACATAGAAAAATAGAAAGAGAGAGAAAGAGAAAGAGAGAGAGAGAGAGAGAAAATTGTGTGATTGTGTGTGTGTGTGTGTGTGTAAATGTGTTTTGAATATAAAGATGAAGCTCAACTTTAACCTCATCTTACCGTTCATTTTTTTCGCCCAAATTGGTGGCGACAATTCAATGTAGAAATAATCGGATCGTTCATATTGTTCAGTATCAATGATTCCAATATCAATGAAGGCTCTGAAATGGATTTCGGTTGCCCTTCAAATTCCAGACAATTCCCGTTTCCTTCAGGGTTTTCAAGAAGAAAAAAAATGTGCTGAGCTTACTCGGTTTGATTATCCTCAAACACAATTTCTCCTTCTTTGGCTTCGAAATGTTTGTCGGCTGTGGCGGTTCCTTCGATGGTTCTGGAAATTTTGTTTTGGGCGGGGGGGGGGAGGTTTTTTTAAATTTCCTCTCTTTCTTTCTTTCTTTCTTTTTTTTGTCTTTTCAAATTTATACATTCGCAATAGTAAATATAAATCAAATCAAATAAACGATGAGCTCATTGAGCCCCAGCCAGAGGTTGCTCATAAGAGCATCATCACAAATCACTATTTCTCAAGCATCGTGTAAACATTTGAAAAAATGACGCACTTTACTACTATTTTCATTTATGTATTTGAAAGCGACAAAAAGGAAACAAAAGAGAGAGAGAGAGAGAGAGAGAGAGAGAGAGAGAGAAAAAGTTAGAGAGAAGGAGAGAGAAGTCAAGAAAAAACCTGAACGGAATGACAACTTTGCCGCGAGCTCCTGAATGACGTTGCATCTTCAGCGACAAATGACCGCAATTCTCAACAATCTGAAAATGATCGTGCTCGAAGCCGAAGACACCGGCGTGATCGTCATCAAGAATCATGATGGTTGCAGTGGCCGGCATTTCGAGCTGAGCGACAGGAAGACCACCGATTCGTGATGGATCGAGAATGAGGCCGTCTTTGGTGCGAACGCGAAGATTGCGAAGATGCAAATAGAAATGTTCGTCTTCTTCGAAAACGTCGTCGTCGACAACTTCAATATTGATCTTTTGATGACGATCCTCTGGATAGAACGTCAACGTTCCTTTGACTGGAATATAGTCACTTCCAGCATTGGCGGTTCCGTCCTCGGTGTAGTAATCAACCATAACTGTTAATCCATCAGGTCCGCCATCTCTGAAAAATTCTAGTGAAGATTTTTCATTAATCCACTGAAGATTCACCTTCCGACGACCACGTTGAAGTTTCCGACATTTTCCAAGACAGTGTAGTGAGCTGGATCAAGGAAGATCTTGCAAGTGTTGTCACGTTGTTGTTTTTCTTGAGCCTGTACCAACTGAAATTAGAATTGGATCTCCACGGGTTAGGTTAGTAATTCCACAACAGTATGTCTTTTAATTTTTGTCAGAGAGAGAGAGAGAGAAAGAAAGAGAGAAAAATAGGAGAGAGAGAGAGAGAGAGAGAGAGAGAGAGAGAGAAATAGAAAAAAAACCATTAATTTAACACACTTCTGATGATGAGAAAAGGATGCACTTTAAAAAATCACTTACAGCATCCAAAGCTTTGTTGTGCTCTTTATCAATACGCTTTTTGACAATGTCACCACCGCCAATGAGACGACGCGTAGCTTGAACGCGATAAAACGCACGCGACTTTGGTCCGCGACTGATCATCTCATATTCGGCTTGCTTCTGAAGTTCAGTTGGTGTAATGTGTGGGTTTTGTTTTCGAATTTCTCGCATCAATTCAATGAACTCTTGACGATGCTCTTCGAACGCTTTAACCGCCGGATCGACACCACCCTGAATGGAAAAAAGGTTGCAATCGGAAGCTTCAGAATATTCACCTGTGGAAGACCATTTTCAAGCATTTTCATTTCTTCAGCTTCAGTTGCAATCATTTGTCCATGTGAACCGCGTCGATATTTGTGCGGTAGGAAACGCGTCTGAATGATTTTGATGTCAGCAATCCAGGCGGTGAGAACTGTCAACGGGAAGAACAAGAACGTCAATACTCCTTCCCAAATCTCGATTTCTCCCGGTGAGAAGAAGGCAAGAATCATGTAGAGCCAGACGTAAGCAAAAATTGAAAATGTTGCCGTCACACAGAAGACGTCAAGATGTTTTTGTCGACGAATTTCACCTTTTGGAATGACGACGACGCAGATCGCAATGATCATGAACAGATTGAAGGCCGCTGATCCGACGATGGTGTTTGGTCCAAGATCTCCAGCTTCAAAGCCTCTTGCCATGACCTCAAAAAAAACAGTTTTTAAAAAAAATATTTATCAGTAATTAATCTGATAAATCAATAAAAATAAAGTATCGATGACGTCATCATCTTTTAAATCAATAAAAAAAAAACATTGAAAACCTACCTCAATAATTGAAAGCAAAATTTCAGGAGCAGACGAGCCAAGCGCCATCAGCGTCAAATTCGAGACAGTGTCGTTCCAGATGCGAACTTGCACTTCCATCGGTTCGAGTCCGGGTCGTTTAACTACAATCGTTCGTTCCATTGATGTGATCACTTCGATGGAGCTCATGAATCGATCGGCGACAATCGAAATACCAAGAAACATGTAGGCGATGACAAAAAAGTAGAGAACACCGCGAAACAGTCGATCACTTGATTGTAAGTCTAAAAATGGTCGCCTGCAAAATAGAAAATAGGGGGGTGAGGTTGGAGAAATATTGATTTTGAAAAAGAAAAAAAAATCATTTATCGATTTTTTCTTTTTTCTTGATCTCTAAATTTATCATTGATTTTTTTTTGGGCGAATTTTTTCCTCGTAAAATTCATTTAACACATGTTTTCATTTTTATCGAATTTCAAACGATTTTCTCATTTTTCTCAAAATGTGATTTATCGAAATTTCATTTCCAGATGTTGCCGATTTTCACTCTCTTTCTCTCTCTCTCTCTCTCTCTCTCTCTCTCTCTCTCTCTCTCTCTCTCTCTCTCTCTCTCTCTCTCTCTCTCTCTTTCTCTCTCTCTCTCTCTTTCTGGAAAGAATAAAATTAAAACGTTTGAACTCACCAAATTGGCACAACAAGTCCATCGATACAGTTTCGGGTGGCATCGGCCGCTGAGCAATTATTTCCGGCCTGAGCCAATCCAATGATGACCACCAATGAGGCTACTGCTAGCCAACACCCTAATCGAGTCATTCAACTGAAAGAATCATTTTTCAGTTTTCCATTTTTTTTTTTTTTGGAATTTTTAAAAAGTCAACGACAAGGTTCGTCTTTTTTTTATTTTCACGAATTAAACATTTTTGATATGAGGAAAAGAAAAAAATGTCTTTGAGTGAAATGAGCAAAAAAAATGATGAAAACTGAATGGCAGCAGAGCTCTTACTTTTGCTCTCCCGCGCTCTCGGCGGGTTCTCCATGGGAAGAGAGAGAGAGAGAGAGAGAGAAAGAGAGATAATGGAGCAACAGGCAAGCAACGACCGCCTTTATCTCAGGTTCTCTCTTCATTCAGTCACTATCTTTCTCTCTCTCTCTCTCTCTCTCTCTCTCTCTCTCTCTCTCTCTCTCTCTCTTTATTCAATTGTTCTCCTCTCTCCAAAAAATCGAAAGGTATAAGTAATTATATGTAGTAAATGATGGTGTGCTGGTAGCTGGTACTGTTTGCGGCCCTCCTCCCCCTCAAGCAAGATCAAGATTGTATAAAGATAGGTTTCGAGTTGAAGAGATGGCAGAGAAAAAAAAAGAGGTTCACCCTCTCTCCACTCCCCACCCCCACCTCTCCCCCCTCTTGAACTTTGCCTACAAAATCGTCTTGAAAACTGTTCGCAACAATTACTGTAGGGCACACAAAAATGGGTGGAGTTTTTGCGGAAAGAAGGGGGGAGGGGCGGCGGAATGGTTTTTTCGAGATTTTATTCAAATCCCATAAAAAAATAAATAAAATCATCCAAAAAATCCAAAAAAAACATTTTAGCGAGTGACACACACGACAAACGCGCATTAAAATAAAAAAATTGGAGCTTGAAAAAAGACGATCGGTGGGTGGAGCTGGAATCAAACAGGGAGAAGGGAGGGAGGGGGTGGGGTGGAAAAAGAATTGGAAAAAAAGATTTGTCACAAAATTTTTGTGGCGAATTAAAACCATCTGGATGGTTAGAAAATTATTTCCAAACAGCAACAAAACGGCTCAAAGAGCAAAGGCGAAAGCGGAAAGCAAAGGAAAAATTTCGAAATAAAAATAGGCAAAAAAAAAATAAAAAATAAATACCGAAAATTCCCACACGCTATTCAATATCAAATTGGTAATTTGAAGCTACTGATTAGCTTCTTTCTATTTGAATAGACAAAGAGAGTGAGAGACAGAGAGAAAAATAAGCCATTATCCACTTGAAAGGAAAGATGAAGAAGAAGAAGAAGAGAGTGAGAGACAAAGAGAAAAAAAGGATGAAGATTTGTTTAAACTTGATGATAAAAAATTGTTCATTCTTTTTTCTTTCTTTTTTTTTTTTGATGCTCTTTGAGCCCAACGAAAAAAAAATGATAGGAAAAAATGGTCGAGGAGGGGAAAAAACGAAATTTGAGAAAAAATATCCATTATAGTATATACAATTTATATATTTATATATAAATATACATATAAACGTCGACACCACCGGATATGTGCAAACATATTCTTTTTTTTTTTTTTTTTTTGGTTTTGCTCGTCGTCGTCGAGCAAATTCTGGAAATGAGCAGGAAGGAGGCGCCGCCAAAAATTGATTTCTTCCTTTTTTGGTTTTTTTATCGAAAAAAAAAAAATGAAAATGAATGTAAAACGGGGCAAAGAAAAGAGAAACTTTTTAAATATTTCAAAAGTGTCGGTGACCTACAACATTTTTTTGTTTATTCCTCCCCAATCCTTGTTTTCTTTGACCCCCCACCTCCTCGTCGTTTTGTATCTTTTAGTTGCGTGAACATGATATACATAAACCAATATCAAATTACAAAACCAAACCAAAAAGACCATTTGTTTTCTTTCTTTCCTTCATTTCTTTTTTCGTTTTTGTTTCATTTCAATAATTTAAAGCTTTTCTCCGCCCCCTCCCCCCCTCCCCCACCCCCACTTTTTGTGCTCATTTGGAAGATGTCAACAATTGCTGGAAGTCAGTCTGTTACCAGGAAAAGAACAAGAAAAGTGCATTTGACTAAAAAAAACGAAGAAAAAAAATAAATAGGAAAAGGGTGTTAAAAATGCATTGGGGTTGGGTAAAACAAAAAAGAAAGAAAAAAAGTTTCAATTTTCCTTTTTTTTTTTATTTTTTTTTTCTAGAAATTTGGGCTATTAACACGTAGAGGAACAAAACAAAATAACACGAAGAAGATAAGAATAAATCTCTTTCTTCTTCTTCTTTTTTTCCTCATTGAACGAAAGAAAATTCATTTATTTTGCTTCACGATCAAAGAATCTTTCATTTCTCTCTCTTTTTCTCTCTCTCTCTCTCTCTCTCTCTCTCTCTCTTTATCTGAGCACCTCTCGCAAATGCAGCTCTTCGACAATCGGCAACATATACTACATTCTCATCGAAAAGTGATTAAGATTGGGGTGAGTGGTTGAAGCGCCCACTGAGCTTGGTGATGGTTGTGTGTGTGTGGAAAAAGACAATAATAAATAATATGACTTTCTCTCTCTCTCTCTCTCTCTCTCTCAATTTTTTTTTGTTTTCCTTTAAATTTTCATGTTTCATTCTGTGGATCCCTGACAATGATTGAGGGTGAAGGGTTAAAAAAAGCATGGGAATCATTTTTTTTTCCAGACAAAAGCTTTACCCGTCTTTCAGCTTTCTCTCACCATCTCTCTCCATTATGAGTTCAAGAAAATTTGTTAGAAAAAATGAAAATGTCGAGAAGAAAAAAGTTTCGTTTCCCCCGGCCGACAGAAGATACACGTCACAAGAATTTTTGAAAAATGAAATATTTTTTGGAAATTTGGTGCCGTTTTATATCATAAAAATGGCTTTTACGACGGCCAAGAAAAAAGAAAAAATAAATGAGTCTCACTTGTTTCGGCGAAAAAATATTGTGCTCTCGTTGACTGGAAAATTTATCACACAATCTGACTGGAAAAGGGTGAATTCAATTACATATGTAACGTTTTCAAATGCCCCGCGAACGATGTGAAGTGAAGTCGTCTGCAGGAAAAGAGAAACAACGAATTGACGGTGTGAAAAAGGTCAGCTTTTTTTGAAATGCTTCAAAGTTGAGATTTCAACTACTACAGTATCTTTTTTCTTTTTCTTTTTTTTTTACTTGCACAATCACTTAAAAGTCGGACATTCAATACACACACACACAGATAAAGACACACATAGAAAACAATTTGGCACTTTTTGTCTGGAAACACAATTCACCACTCGACGGGGGGAAACCGGGAAGGATGGCGACGAGAAGCTTATACAAACCTTGGCCTTCTTCATCTCCTATCGGCACTCTAAGTATAGTTGGTAGTGTAATTATTAGATGTAGATGGTATGTGTGTACATTGTACCAAGCATCATCCTCGTCTCTTACTCTTTTCAAAAATTCTCAATGTATTTGTCGACCTATATTACTGTAATTTACGCGAAAATCTCTGCATATCTCTTTGTATTTGTGAGGAGAGGAGCAGAGAGAAGCCGCGGGTTTCTTGCTCCCGCTTTTTCTCTCTCCTCTTCTTTCCATTCATTCATTCATTCCCGAATGAAGACTCAAGTGCTTACTCTTTCCCCTTTCTTACGTAGTTATATTTCTTGTGAGAGGAAGAGGGAGTAAAATGGGAAGGGAAAAAAAACGGGGGAGAGAGGGGGGGGGGGGAACAAATTCTCATTTTCTTTGTTTCGTTTTTTCATCTTCCACATTTGCCAATCATTTTGTTACTTTAGTAAAAATGTTGGTAATTCAAATACAGAAGGGACTTTTTTAAATGACACTTTCACGTATTTCACGTAACCCACGTAAAAAATTTTAAAAAAAACCCGATTCAAAGCAAAATTGGGATATTTAAAATAAATAACCAAAGCATCATCCAATTTTCTCAAAAAAAAAAAAAAAAATCTTGAAAGTTTTCACGTACTTCACGTAAAAAGATGTTGTGAACGAAAAAGAGAGAAAAAGAGAGTTTAGAGAAAGACTGTTAAAAATTAAATTTTTTTCAAAACATTCTTCACGTACTTCACGTAATTCTATACTTTTGCAAACTTTGAGAACCTCTCACTAACCAATAAGTGAAACTATGAAGGATAGGAACGGAGAAAAAAAAATGAAAAATGTCATTTTCTTTTTGCAGAAAGATAAAAATCAGCTTTTGAAATTTTAAAGTACACTGCGATTTGAAAAAAAAAATTTAAAAAACCTGAGTCGAAAAAGGAAAACAAAATGTGGTAACTACCAATTGTTAAATAAAAGAAAAAGTGCGAGCCAAACCTTTAGCAATTTGAGCTTATGCCCTTCTCTATTTTTTACCAATGAAAAATTGATGGGTTCCATGTCAGCAAAAAAAAAAAAAAAACACAAAAAAAATCTAATTGAATGGTTTTTTTTCAAAATTTGTTGAAGATAGAATCCCATTAAAGTTGAACATCAGAATAATGAAAATATTGTGATGATATGGGAGAGAGAAAGAAAGAAAACGACAAAGAGAGAGAGAGAGAGAGAGAGAGAGAAAGAGAGAGAAAGAAAGAAAATGTTTGAATATTTTCTCCCCAGAGAGAGAGAGAGAGAGAGAGAGAAATTGAAAGAGAGCAGAGCTGACAACAAATTATTCATACCATTTAGATGGCTCCACCCCTCTCACAACACAGCTCATCATCATAGCTGCTCCTCAATTCTTTCTCAACAAATGAAGAAAAAAAAAGAAGAACAAAAACAATTATTTGTTATAGTTTTTTGTTCTTTTTTTTGCAGATTTTAATTCAAAAAACGCGCCCGGCACATTTTTCAAACTTGTTTTCGATGAAAGTCACAATTAATGAAAGGGAAAAATGCCAAAATAACGAAAGGAAAAAATGAATTTTCTCGTCAAAAAGGTTGGACGGCAAGGCGGAGTGTTGTAAGCAAAACGAGTTTTTTTTTTCACAGTTTATTGCACATTTTGCAAGTTTCATTTCACAGCTTCCGGCTTTTGATCCGGTG